>ML179745.1:43879-55518 GCA_004369135.1 Dendrothele bispora CBS 962.96 | reverse complement strand
TTTCGAAGATATGCAATTTTTCTTTACAATTGTTGCCTGAGGTCGAAAAAGGCATCTGCAAGAGTTGAAACTTTTGCAGACAATGACAGTAGGTATTCATTTCTTTCTGACAGGAGATTCCTAACATTTCCATTTCCTGTTACTGACTCCAGAGTATGTAAATTTGGAAGATGCGGGTAGAGCAGTTCTTGACACTTTTAATGAGTTTCTATTCTTGCAACTGCACGCCGAAGGCCAGGATGGAGATTTCATGTGAGATCAACATTCCCAAAATTGTTACTGGGGATCCAAATCTCTATAAAGAGGTCACCCTGTTTCTTGGATCATAAGGCATTGAATTGCATCAGCCAACCATGTCCGAAGCTCCTCTCACTATTTCTCAATTGAGCGAGAACGCATCCGTGGCCGTACCCGAGTCCAACAAAAATCTTCTTCGTATCCCTCTCCACCCCTCCTTCAGAGGATTTCTTGCTGGCGTAAGTGTTTGCTGCGTGTCAATTGATTTCCGCTATTTATGACTAACATTTGTGTCATTCACTAAATAATTTTACTCTTCTATCATCTTCGTAATCTCATCTCCATCAGTGGAATAATCCCTTTGTATCTATCCTTAGGAGCCTTCAGCTCGTTCATGTGATGGGGCTGGGTCCTGGGAACAAAGATATATCTGTGCTTCCCGGAAGCCGGTGTTCACTTCCTGGACCTTACCCGGTTTAACAGACTCCTCCTGCTCCTCCTCTCTAGCTTCTTGACTAACGTACATTATGATATACATATTTAATGCTGTCGAGTGCTTCTAGGCTACATCGCGGCACAGATATCTCACTGTTTATGGGCAATCGGCGGAATTTTTATTTTTTACAGATGTACGGGAATCAAAACGGGGTAAGGACTGGCGAAATGGTGTCAATTGATAACTTTGGATGCCGCATGGCCTTAATTTCCGAAAACACGTTCCAAGCGATCTCTCCAAGATGGGTTGATTTGCCACTGCTTCTGCCGGAAACAAAGCCTCTCACATTATATCATTCTGTACATGGCATCTAGAATGTAGTGTATTTATTGACATCTTGCCACTGGAAGCGATTGAAAGGCTCAGAGTAATCTCTTATAGGGAGCAACATTATGATGCCAGGAGCCTGAAGGCAATTAGATTCCAAATTTCGGTCCTCAGAAGCAATCATGATCATAAGGATGGAATATGATGGATTTCATAATAGAAACAAGACTCAGGGCCCCGTAATTAGCTCACCATCAGGCCTGAGCCACCTCTAGATGTTTTCATGGAAAGGAACCAAGTAGAATCTTCTGCAAATCCACTTAGTATGACCGTTGACCAGAGTCTTTTTGATTCATTCTGTCTCTTCATTTTTCATGTGCCACCTGACACTTATTGGGGTTGAGTATGACTTGAGCCATCCTCGGCAGTGAGGTCCAAGGTGATGACATGTTTCCATCCATGATGCATCATTCAAGAGACTAGTAATTCATGTAAAGCTTGTCTACTCAAGGATCATGCAATCATTAAATCTGCTGTTCTCTAAAGAACTTGGTACTGCTCTGTTTTGTCAATCGAGAGCTTACCGGTTTGTTCAGCATAATTGACGTACTGGACTTTGACACCACCCTTCTTTTCCTTGTCTGTCAGACTTACTTCCCAGGACACACGGCGTTACCACCTCCGGTTCCATTTCTGTCAAGATCCATAGCTCTTGCGATAAGTATACCGCTTCATATTTAAGACCATAAATGACAGCTTATGCTTGTGAGATCACCATCGAACAAGTCAGAAGTTATTGAGAATTGTGTACTTTGTGAGAGTACGGACTAATATGAGACCGAATGCTAGGGACTGAATACTGTCTCGATTTAGAATTCTTATTGTCTGTAGCGAGTCACTGCTCAGTATCTTGTGGAGTATCTAGATCTCTGCATTCAATGTAGTATCCGAGGCAGAAAACGTTCACTTTCTCGGTCGCACACAAGTTATGAAGAACCAATTCTTGCAAGAATTGATCTTCGAGATGGTCCGGAGATAGGCTCTGATGACAAGGCTCAAGAGACAGAAAAGATTTCAAACTCAAAGACCCCCAGCTCTCTGATCAGGATGGAGCTGAATCAGAACGGGCCAATAATAGAATGTACGGCTCAGAAAATAGGTACGATAGGTTTGATATACTAATAGTAGATGTACTCTTAGTAGTAGATTTGAACAGTGAATACACACCATTGCTCCAATATACATAAGTGCACATATTAAGCTGCGCCTGCAATGGGAAATTTAAAAGCTCCACTCATAAAAATGCAAATGGGATTCAAGAAAAATCGAAATTCTGATGTACGGAAATACCTGCTCCGGTATGTTATGTTGAGTACTGGAGCTCAAGGCTGTCAGGGACTATCGAAAAACGGATCATTCACAAGTTAGATATAATGGCCGCTCTTCCCATATTCATTTTGAGAACTTTACTAAACCGAAAAAACCCAATGTAGTACGTATCCGGACCAACCGTGTCATTTACAATGTTTTTTTTTGCTGGAATGTAATTGACGAAATTTTGACAGTGTGGGTATGGATGTAACGAGCACTTTGGAGGTCTGTGCTCGGAAATAGAAGTTGTTTCCACAGTATACACATGGTCTGTCTACCCGACTGAATAAGTTCCAAAGATGAGCGAATTTTTCTTTACAATTGTTGCAGGTCGAAAAAGGCATCTGCAAGCATTGCAACTGTCGCAGACAATGACAGTAAGTATCGAAACCATTTTTGTCTGACATGAGATGATTCCTAGCATTTCCCTTTACCGGACCCCATTGTGAACTTCACAGATGCAGGGCGGAGCAGAGGTTGACAGTTCTTGTGAGCTCCCATTCTTACAATTGCACGTTGAAGGCTAGAATGAGATTTCATCTGAGATGCAAATTCTCACCATCGTTACTGGGGATCCAAATCCCTATAAAGAGGTCCTGTTTCTTGGATCCTAAGGCATCACATCGCATTAGCCAACCATGTCCGAAGCTCCTCTCACTATTTCTCAACTGAGCGAAAACGCATCCGTGGCTGTAACCGAGTCCAACAAAAATCTTCTTCGTATCCCTCTCCACCCCTCCTTCAGAGGATTTGTTGCTGGCGTAAGTGTTTGCTGCGTGTCAATTGATTTCCGCTATTTGTGACTAACATTTGTGTCATTCACTAGGTTGTCAATGCTGATTACAAGCAGCGCGCTTTCTTCGAAGTTCACCGCGATGGGGAAATCATTGCCTCGGCTACGTTCAAGGGGCAGGGAAACAGGGTGAATATGAAGAGTGTCATGAACAACAGAGAGCACTGGTCTTTTGGTCCCTTTGACTTTGACGCCACTCTTTATGTTGCTATCAGCAATCAACCTCATGGTGGTACTTACCGTCCTTCCAAGATGGTTGGTCCTCTGACTGTGAGTAATCGATCATTTCCTTACTTCTGTCCAAGTGGCTACATCTCATACTGTACTCTAGATTGAAAAGAAGCCCGAAGAGGATTATCCCATGAAATTCTACAAATCCACTGTGAGTGACCAGACCCAAACAGAATATTATTGTCTCTTAACATCGATTCTGTATAGGTTTTCTCTGATGATGCCGCAGGCGACAATTCCCATGACGATTGCACCTTTGTCGTTCTTGAATACAAGTAGGATTGAATCGGAGATCAATCTGAGAATTGCCACTTTACCGTTCTTATATGCTGCCTGTTTACTTGTACTAGTCTCATGAAGCGTTTGAAATTGATTTTGCACTGAGGTTGACCTCCTATCTTCTCCGACGGCAGATTTTATGTCTGGCATCCGTGTGTTCTGGATTCACCTTTTAACGAAAGGGCGAGTGATATTCGGTATTGGGCTCACACCCAACAACAAAGCCCATAGAAATGTTCTAACTATACTTTCTGGAGCCGCAGTGGAGCGAATCAAGTGAGATCCTGGCGATTGGAGAGCCGTGTCAAGGACATGTTAAATAACATCACCATTAGCAGGAGAAAGAGAAATCCCATGATCAAGATTTAAGAATCTAATAGTAGTAAGATGCTCGTGACCGCGGCGACATAAATCACATGATGTCGTGAAATGCAAAAACGGTTTGAAATTTAAAACGTTGCTTCGAGGAGAACCACCACGAGAATCTTTAGGATCTCGGCATGTCTGGGCACTTGACTCATGAGACGCAGGAAAAATTGCCAGTCTTGCAACTGTCTTCCTTCTCCCTTGGACACTCCGTAGAATTCGACTTGTCATACTTGTCCTAACATTTTGACGATCTCCATTCATGCCTAGGCCCACATTGGCCCCACAAGACCTGGTTATTTGATGCTCTCGAATTCTTTTCAGTACAAACTCGAACCACCCATCCGTTCGATCGTCTCTGTCAGAACTGGGTGATGTAGATAACACGAGGATTGTTGTCGGACGATGGATCTGATGAAACTGGGTTTACGAGTAGTGGGGTGTTGGGATACTCTGGATCTCGGTAAGGAGGTGAGTGACTCGAGTGACTGTTGGTTCACAGCTTATTGAACTTGCATGCATTTTACTTCACGCAGGGAAGACTCGTATCTCTAACCTCTGACTCCATAACCCCCCCGCGGATCCATCATCATTGCAGGCTTCTTCCATCATCTCTCTCTTCTTCTCCCAGTCACCCGTATTCATCCGACCAAACGCGTCAGATTACTCTTTCCTCGATGCTACGACAGTATATGACGGTGTACTTTGGGTGCCTTCCGAAGTTATCTCTCAAGGCCTCCGGATGCAAGAGCCTTATTCGCTTCATGCTGATTCTCGCTTTCTGACCCGCGTTTCGAACTCAGACGATCCTTCAAAGATCAGCAATATCTTGCGAGATATCGTTCATGCCGCATGTGGATGATATCACAGCATATACCGGTTATTTTCACGCGAAGGGTCCTGGTTTGGAGGGGGATGAGGACTTTTTGACGAAAGGTAAGCGGTTCTTTCCATTTTCTCTCTCTCTCTTTTCTTCTGGTTCCGAAGAACCATAAGAATTGACGCGTATTTCCGTGTGCAGGTATGATTTGCAGGGGCCTATACAGTACAATCAATACGGGCCTGGGCACCTGTCAACACAGAGCGTATAGTACCGTTTGCATCTAGAGGAAGTGAGTTGGTCACGAAGTTATCGAAATTTTATTCTGATTTCATGATACATATGTACTACTACTCTTTGGTATGTGCAAGCCAATGGGTCGTTTACGTTCAAAGTTCCCCCTCAACTTCTGAACAAGTCGATTGGCTTGTTCATCATTCAACAGCCATCTATCTTCGAATAGATTTTATGATGTGCTTTGATCCTTGTATCCTCGAGTTCGCCAATTTCCATCGGAGTTATCTATGCGGTTCTTTTCCCTTCACCGTCTACATAATACCTTTTTTCTTCCATTATTCTCACAGACCGTATCTGCAACGGGAAATTTGACCTTTTTTAAGCTTTACTAAATTGTTTTATATTGTTGGAGCTTTCAATGTTGCAAATACGGTCTAATCTTTTGATCAAATGTTGATCAAATACTTGCTATTCTAGAGTGGTGCTTCTAAAAAAATTCAAATTGCATTTCTCTCTCCCGCGTGACTAAACCAGTCCGTTATCTCAACTGCCTCTTGACACCCGCAACGTAAACAATTTGTGTTCTTACCATCATGTATGTAGCCCATTCTTTACCCTCCCCCCATTCCCTACTCCTACAACTGTGAAAAAATCTTATTAATCCTTTCTGTCCAGCTTCTGAGTAAAGACCACACCTATAGTTTGTGTTACCATCAGGTATGTAGCCTTTACCCAATCTCCCCTTTCCTCCACTTCTGCAACTGTGTCGAACTCTTGATTTTCTTTCCTGTTAGCTTTCGAGTAAAAATCCAACAACCCATATCTACGCTTGTGTTCTTACCATTAGGTATGTAACCCGTCCCTTAATTTTCCCCCCACCATGAAATTGACTAATTTTGATATTCTCTGTCTAGCTTTCGGGAGATCATCATATAGTCCATACCTCAGGCTACATCTTGCGTTCTTACCATCAGGTATCTCATCTCCAACTGTGAATATAATTCATTAATGATTATTTTTCATTTTTCAGGTTTCGAGCAGACATTTTATATACCACATCTACCATCATTGTACGTGATTCATTTCATCCCCCCGCACCCCTCCATTACAACTGTGAAATAATTAATCAATTTTGATTTTTTCAAGCTTTCGAGTAAACGTCCTACCCGCGTACTATGCGCCTCCTGAACACTGAAACCTATCGGGTCCAAGAATTTCTCACAAATATCCCTAAATATGCTATTCTCTCCCACACCTGGGAAAACGAGGAGGTCACATTCCAGGACATCCAAGATCTCCAGGAGGCCAAGAAAAAAGCAGGGTGGTCAAAGGTTCAGGAAGCTTGCAAGTATGTTCGACGATACAAGTTTAACTGGATCTGGATTGACACATGCTGCATCGACAAGACCAGTAGTGCTGAGCTTTCTGAAGCCCTCAACTCGATGTATAAGTACTACAGAGAAGGTCATGTGTGCATTGCATACTTGAGTGATGTTTCAATTGAGAGGAATATATCGGACTTCGATGAATTGAAGAAGAGTCGATGGTTCACAAGAGGTTGGACGCTCCAGGAGTTGATTGCTCCTCGTTATATGGTGTTTTTAGATAGAAATTGGGGCACACTTGGTACTCGATGCGGTATGCGGCATGTCGTGTCCCAAGTGACTTCTATTCCGGCTGTGATCTTCGAGAATGGAGAACTTGATGGCTACAGTGTTGCACAGAAGATGTCGTGGGCTGCAACCAGGAGAGCGACGCGAGAAGAAGACATGGCATACTGCCTTATGGGGCTTTTCGGGGTCAACATGTCACCAATCTATGGGGAGGGGGGAGCAAAGGCCTTTATGCGATTGCAACAGGAGATTATCAAGTACTCGGACGATCGCAGTATTTTTGCTTGGGTTGCATCGCAGGATTACGATCGGGATAGAGGAATGTTTGCAAGCTCCCCATCAGAGTTTGCGTCATCTGGTGAAGTTGGTATATCTGACTCAGTTGGCCTTGGTGATAAATCATCATTTTCATTTGGCAACAATGGTCTCCGTATCCATCTTCCCCTGCAGCATCGATCTGATATCGGAAAAGACATATTTTCCACTTCTCTGCACTGCCGAGACGCTAACGGCATAATTGGGATTTACGTTCAAAAACAGGAACACCGCTATATTCGCTGGTGTCCACATTTTCCTTTACCTCACACCAATACAACATTGGGAGATTTGCGGGAAGTAGTGGTGAAGGAGGGGGCAATCCCTCGACAAGCCAAATGGAACGACGACCCTGTCGAAGTTGAATTCAAGCTTGATTCCGATGTCACCCTTCTCGGCACAGGCGGTAATCTATCCTGCAAGCTGCCTTGCGATTGGGATCGCACGTTCTCCCTTCGCACCAGAAACGGAAACAGACTCGACGTGGTGCTTCGGGCTCATCCTGATGACATCGTTCCCGTGGTAAAGGTGCGGCTCGGCATCGATGACTGTTTCGTTGGGTATGAGAATCACTGGCAAGACAGTGATCTATTCCCTATCTATGGCGAAAACGCTCTCGTTACCTGTTTCGTACACACAACTGGAGACTCCTCGAACCAAAGAATTGTCGAGATCAATTACATTCCTTCATCTAGTGCTAAATCCGAATTTTATCGTAAGATATGCGAATTCCGACGCACGCCACGCGCTTCGAGCTTGACGACTCTCAATTTCACGGTTGACACTGAATCCGCTCCTCCAACCTTCCACTTGGTTCCCTCAGTTTTCCCATCAGAAAATCTTTGTTGGGAAAAGGATGATACAAAGGCATACGGCACAATTTCGTACCTTGGTAAACTATGCAACACGCATTGCGTCTTCCGATATGAATGGTCCACTAGATATGTCTTTATAGCCCTGGGCCTGTGTACTGACTCCGGGTGTCATATTCCCTGGGTTGATATCTTTACATCGGACCATAGGCTCTCAATATCCAATGTATGGACATCTTACATCCGTGGGGGCTCAAGATATAAACTTAGACCAAATAACAAAGCAACAACAGCACTCTATCATGGTCGATCTTTAAGCATCACTGTCGACAGTACTAGTGCAACAGTGAAACCTGCTTGGTGTCATATAGTACTTATCAGGCAATGGTAAGAGTATCTAGAAGAGTGGAGGGGCAGGAGGAAACAGAATTTAGGCATAAGAGACTTCGTAGCAGGTTTAGGATATTTATTGTTGGAAACTAGAGATGGTTTGAAGGCATAAGGAGGGTGCTTAAATTTTTAGCATAGGACACAAATGAATGAATTACTTTAACTATTAAAGTAAGTATAACATATAGGGAAAATTAGATATATCAAATTACGGATCCTAGTCCGACTTCCACACTAACAAACGTGTGTGTATTACCGCAGTACACCGAAGCAAATGATTACTTTCCCCACAAGTAAAGTCCGGAGGGCTGACTGCGGCGGAAGGAGGCTCTTCAGGACCTTGCTAGGGTAGTTAAGGTTAATTCCACTGCGCCAGTAGGTGATGATAGTCCTGAATCAATCGCTATTGAGGTAACTACAAAAGGAACTGGGATGTTTTTGGTTCCGACGATGTTCAAAGAGGGTCAAAAAGGAATGGTAGATGGTGAGCATATCGTTGTCGTTTTTTGACTAGTTGCAGACAACGGTAATCTAATTGACTTCATTCTGGCCATGGAGTGGGACTCACATATTCTAAATTCTTGGACCGCCCGATCGGCCGGAGTGTATGAGTTTTCGTGACTCATCTATAAACCGGAAGACACAGAGGCACCATTTTTAGTCTAGAAAAACCATTATATGAACTATTGTAGTAGGTTTGACTGACAACATCGTTCAGGGTTAAAAGCTGTGCAAGCCGATGGATCGTCGACATTGAACTGAGTGCTCAATATTTACGCTCATGATCATTGTTTAACGTTTAGCATTCAACGCGTCTGGACCTGAGGTCTCAGGTCTAAGGTTTTGAGATTTTATCTCTTTTTGCACGGATTGTTACGAGGCTGAATGGTATACTTAAGGACTCGTTCTTCGCGCAGGTAGATCATCGTGTCCCCATGTCAACTCCATCTAGGTTGCTTTATGCCGACTCCTGCAAGACTGCAATCTGTTTGCTCCTAGATGCCGTATTAATAATGTCATTCAGTTTGAAAGCGGACTTCTTCGGCAACAGCAAATGCCGGAACTAACGGCCTCGTATCTGCTACTCGATGGCACTTCTACTTTATAACTTACTCTTTACGCTCTGTTCTAGGACTCGGAGGGGGTGTTTCCATATTTTTTGGCTCACACGAACCTCAACCTGGATACCGCTAGGCATCCTCAGAATCGCCTCTGAAAAGAACCGGAGTATTAGAACGTACCATGAGCATCAGTACTCTTACTGCGGCTAAAGCTACGGACTCTTATTGCGCAGCTGTAAAATGTAGGCCATTCATTAACATTCTCTAGCAACCGTTATTGCATTCTTCCATCTTACTATTAGGCCCTGAGCAACGCTCAGATGACGGTACCACCATTTACTGGAAATATTATCAGGCTATGTCGACTCACGAACCATTCATTACCTTTTATTTACCTTTGATGGCATGGTTTTGAGGAAATCGGTATAAAAAGGCTTTGATTCGAAAGATTTCCTTACAATAATTTTCTTCCATCACATCTACAGTCAAGACTTCTTCCATTCGTCTCAATATTATCACTTCTTCAGTTGCTTTTAATCCACTCACTAGTTCATTAACTTGTCTTTCTTACCTCTCGAAACTTAATCCTTCTCGCAACTTGCATCTCGCATCTCGAACAACGACTTCTTTGTTATGTTTGCGAAACTTCTTTCTACCGTTACCCTTGTCGTCGCGCTCACGGCTCAAGTCAAGGCAGGCGCATTGATTGCTCCTGCTTTGGGTGTGAGCGGAGATGGTACTTCAGGCGATGTGCAGACACCTGGAGACTCTGGGTGTGGAAGTATCGATGTTACGCAGACGCTTGATTCTGCCACTCCTGTTCAAGCCGCGTCAGACGGAACATTCACAGTCACTGCCACTAATTTCGATAGGTTACTACATTGCACTCAATTTGATGACTGTTTACTAACTTGTCTATTTTTTGTTGCAGTGGTTCCGATGGATCTCGTGAGATTCAAGCTGCCACAGTTGACCCTTCAGCGAAAGGGACGGCTTTCAGTGACCAATGCACCATTTCTCAGAATGGTGACGCTGTAAGTTCTTTCGTTTCTCCGTTTTCTTTCTCAACAAGCGTGAAGTTCTGATTAACGTCTATTCTACCTGCTATTCAGGCTCCCACTGCCAATGGCTCTCAGCAAATCATAGCCAAGCTTCCTGATGGTACTCAATGCACCGGTGGTACTGCTGGAAACCTGTGTCTTGTAGTAAGTTCATCCATGGCGTAACTTTTAGAAAATTCCCACATAACTATTTTTCGTTCGATCAGTCTTTCGAAACCACCGCAGGGTTTGGTAATTGTGTCGTTATCCAACAAGCTACAGGTAGCTCCGGCGATACCGGGGCTAATACTGGAGCGAACGCAGGGACTAACAATGTTGGTGCTAACGCCGGAGCGAATGCTGGAGCAAACACTGGGGCTGACACTGGTGCTGCTACCGGGGCTAAGAATGGTGCTTCCAGCAATGGCAACAAAGCCAACACTTCCAAGAACGCCCGAAGGGCTGCCAACCCTCCTAACCCCAATCCCCCTGCAACACCTCTGCCTCCAAGCCCGACTCCTCCAGTTCCCCCCATCAATGCTAAACCTCTCAAGAACGGCAAAAGGGCTGTTCATCCCCAACCGGCACCTCCTCCCCCTTCCCCAACTCCCATACCTAAATCTCCGGTGAATCCTCCTAGGATTGGCAAGAGGGCTGCACTAGCGCCTCTTCCACCATCTCCACCATCTCCGACTCCCAAGAATCCTAACCCTCCTGTAAATCGTCCGAAGAATGGCAAGAGGGCTGTCAACCCACCAGCACCTCTTCCCCCAAGCCCAACTCCTAACAGCCCTATCCCGCCGGTAAATCCTCCTAAGAACGGCAAGAGGGCTGTCAATCCTCCACTGGCACCTCTTCCTCCAACTCCCGCTCCTAACCCTCCAGTCAACCCTCCTAAGGATGAAGGACATAGAATTGTGAGTATAAGTCCTCAAGTCAATCTTCAAGGAATTTTGGACTCATTTAATTTATTTTTTAACTCAGGGTACTCGTGCTCCTCGTGCTGTACTTGCTGGACTCAAAGCGCGTGAAGTTTGAAGAACTCACCGAAAATTGGCCTCATCAAAGTCAGGGTATCTAAACGTTCCACGTTCTAGTTTATGATAGTATGTAATTGAAGATATTAATTGAAATGAGAACTTCAATTCCTCGCGGTGTAATTTATATCCTATATCCGGACATCTTGTTTCCTTTTATACTTTCTATTTGATATTTCACTATTCCTCTATCTATGACATGGAGTCTATCTCTATGATACTGTTTGTTTATCTCCTGTGCTTTACAACTTTTTGATCAGCTACATATACCGAG
>ML179745.1:0-33676 GCA_004369135.1 Dendrothele bispora CBS 962.96 | reverse complement strand
TTATCCGACCAAACGCGTCAGATTACTCTTTCCCCGATGCTACGACAGCACATAACGGTGCCTTCCGAAGTATCTCCCAAGGCCTCCGGATGCAAGAGCCTTATTCGCTTCATGCTGGTTTCCGCATTCTGACCCGCGTTTCGAACTTGGACGATCCTTTAAAGATCAGCAATACCTTGCGAGATATCTTTCATGCCGCATGTGGACGATAATACAGCATATACAGGTTATTTTCGTGCGAAGGATCCGGGTTTTGAAGGGGATGAGAATTTTTTGACGAAATGTGATTGGTTCTTTCCATTTTTCTCTCTTCTATTTCCGTGTGCGGGTATTATTTGCAGGGGCCTATACAGTACAATCTAATACGACACCGTCAACACACGGCGTTATAGTACCGTTTGCGCCTATAGGGAAGATTAGTTGTATCAAATTACGGGTCCTAGTCTGACTTCCGCACTCACAAACGTGTGTGTATTACCGCAGTACATGGAAGCGAATGATTACTTTCCCTGCATGTAAAGTCTGGAGGGCTGGCTGCGGCGGAAGTAGGGCTCTTCAAGACCTTCCTGGGGTGGTTTTAAGATTTTAGGACAATTGGACTACTTACGCCAGTGGGTGATGATAGTCTTGAATCAATCGCTATTGAGGTAACTACAAAAGGAACTGGGATGTTTTTGGTTCCGACGATGTTCAAAGAGGGTCAAAAAGGAATGGTAGATGGTGAGCATATCGTTGTCGTTTTTTGACTAGTTGCAGACAACGGTAATCTAATTGACTTCATTCTGGCCATGGAGTGGGACTCACATATTCTAAATTCTTGGACCGCCCGATCGGCCGGAGTGTATGAGTTTTCGTGACTCATCTATAAACCGGAAGACACAGAGGCACCATTTTTAGTCTAGAAAAACCATTATATGAACTATTGTAGTAGGTTTGACTGACAACATCGTTCAGGGTTAAAAGCTGTGCAAGCCGATGGATCGTCGACATTGAACTGAGTGCTCAATATTTACGCTCATGATCATTGTTTAACGTTTAGCATTCAACGCGTCTGGACCTGAGGTCTCAGGTCTAAGGTTTTGAGATTTTATCTCTTTTTGCACGGATTGTTACGAGGCTGAATGGTATACTTAAGGACTCGTTCTTCGCGCAGGTAGATCATCGTGTCCCCATGTCAACTCCATCTAGGTTGCTTTATGCCGACTCCTGCAAGACTGCAATCTGTTTGCTCCTAGATGCCGTATTAATAATGTCATTCAGTTTGAAAGCGGACTTTTTCGGTAATAGCAGATGCCGGAACTCACGGCCTCGTATCTGCTACTCGCAGCGATGGCCTACTTCTACTTTATAACTTACTCTTTACGCTCTGTTCTAGGACTCGGAGGGGTGTTTCTATGATTTTTTGGCTCACACGAACCTCAACCTGGATACCGCTGGGCATCCTCAGAATCGCCTCTGTAAAGAAGCGGAGTATTAGAACGTACCATGAGCATCAGTACTCTTACTGCGGCTAAAGTTACGGACTCTTATTGCGCAGCTGTAAAATGTGGGCCATTCATTAACATTCTCTAGCAACCGTTATTGCATTCTTCCATCTTACTATTAGGCCTTGCGCACGGCTCAGATGACGGTACCACCATTTACTGGAAATATTATCAGGCTATGTCGACTCACGAACCATTCATTACCTTTTATTTACCTTTGATGGCATGGTTTTGAGGAAATCGGTATAAAAAGGCTTTGATTCGAAAGATTTCCTTACAATAATTTTCTTCCATCACATCTACAGTCAAGACTTCTTCCATTCGTCTCAATATTATCACTTCTTCAGTTGCTTTTAATCCACTCACTAGTTCATTAACTTGTCTTTCTTACCTCTCGAAACTTAATCCTTCTCGCAACTTGCATCTCGCATCTCGAACAACGACTTCTTTGTTATGTTTGCGAAACTTCTTTCTACCGTTACCCTTGTCGTCGCGCTCACGGCTCAAGTCAAGGCAGGCGCATTGATTGCTCCTGCTTTGGGTGTGAGCGGAGATGGTACTTCAGGCGATGTGCAGACACCTGGAGACTCTGGGTGTGGAAGTATCGATGTTACGCAGACGCTTGATTCTGCCACTCCTGTTCAAGCCGCGTCAGACGGAACATTCACAGTCACTGCCACTAATTTCGATAGGTTACTACATTGCACTCAATTTGATGACTGTTTACTAACTTGTCTATTTTTTTTTGTTGCAGTGGTTCCGATGGATCTCGTGAGATTCAAGCTGCCACAGTTGACCCTTCAGCGAAAGGGACGGCTTTCAGTGACCAATGCACCATTTCTCAGAATGGTGACGCTGTAAGTTCTTTCGTTTCTCCGTTTTCTTTCTCAACAAGCGTGAAGTTCTGATTAACGTCTATTCTACCTGCTATTCAGGCTCCCAATGCCAATGGCTCTCAGCAAATCATAGCCAAGCTTCCTGATGGTACTCAATGCACCGGTGGTACTGCTGGAAACCTGTGTCTTGTAGTAAGTTCATCCACGGCGTAACTTTAGAAAATTCTCACATAACTATTTTTCGTTTGATCAGTCTTTCAAAACCACCGCAGGATTTGGTAATTGTGTCGTTATCCAACAAGCTACAGGTAGCTCCGGCGATACCGGGGCTAATACTGGAGCGAACGCAGGGACTAACAATGTTGGTGCTAACGCCGGAGCGAATGCTGGAGCAAACACTGGGGCTGACACTGGTGCTGCTACCGGGGCTAAGAATGGTGCTTCCAGCAATGGCAACAAAGCCAACACTTCCAAGAACGCCCGAAGGGCTGCCAACCCTCCTAACCCCAATCCCCCTGCAACACCTCTGCCTCCAAGCCCGACTCCTCCAGTTCCCCCCATCAATGTTAAACCTCTCAAGAACGGCAAAAGGGCTGTTCACCCCCAACCGGCACCTCCTCCCCCTTCCCCAACTCCCATACCTAAATCTCCGGTGAATCCTCCTAGGATTGGCAAGAGGGCTGCACTAGCGCCTCTTCCACCATCTCCACCATCTCCGACTCCCAAGAATCCTAACCCTCCTGTAAATCGTCCGAAGAATGGCAAGAGGGCTGTCAACCCACCAGCACCTCTTCCCCCAAGCCCAACTCCTAACAGCCCTATCCCGCCGGTAAATCCTCCTAAGAACGGCAAGAGGGCTGTCAATCCTCCACCGGCACCTCTTCCTCCAACTCCCGCTCCTAACCCTCCAGTCAACCCTCCTAAGGATGAAGGACATAGAATTGTGAGTATAAGTCCTCAAGTCAATCTTCAAGGAATTTTGGACTCATTTAATTTATTTTTTTAACTCAGGGTACTCGTGCTCCTCGTGCTGTACTTGCTGGACTCAAAGCGCGTGAAGTTTGAAGAACTCACCGAAAATTGGCCTCATCAAAGTCAGGGTATCTAAACGTTCCACGTTCTAGTTTATGATAGTATGTAATTGAAGATATTAATTGAAATGAGAACTTCAATTCCTCGCGGTGTAATTTATATCCTATATCCGGACATCTTGTTTCCTTTTATACTTTCTATTTGATATTTCACTATTCCTCTATCTATAACATGGAGTCTATCTCTATGATACTGTTTGTTTATCTCCTGTGCTTTACAACTTTTTGATCAGCTACATATACCGAGCATACAGTGCTGTGACATCAGCTACTCTATTAGTCTATTCACTGAGGGATATTCTCATCCAATGGAAGATTACTCTAAGTTACTTTTACGTCTACAGTACTTACTACATTCGCGCTCATTCTTGACATATATCTATCAATTTTCACTCAAGTACCTCCAAGTGCGTGTTATGTCAGAGCATCTTGAAGTTTCTTCGTTGGGTAACCGGTATCAGTTTTAGTGAAACTTTTGAAGTTTCAAAATATTTTCTATACCAATTCAATGATTCCTCCGAGTCCAGTGCGTAGCGAAACTAGTAATGGTCATCTGAATAATGACAAAAATTGAGGATACATTGAGCTTACTGTCTGCTGAGCGGCGACATTCTCAGCCAATATTTTTTTATCTCCCATAATGGTATGGCCGGGAGCCAGGAGAATCGCTATCAGCTTATAGCTAGATGCTCAAGCAGCTCAACGGTTGATAGACATGTATTACCGGAGACGAGTACCAGTGTCTTGCGGCACTTTTCCGTAGTACAGTAAGCAGATTCAAGTCAATCTGGGAACCAGGTTGTGGGGTATCAATTGATACTGTAGCACGTTTAGGGCCAGGTACTCCAAGAACCATTCCGAACAAGTTCATTGATCCGTGGGAGGATAGCCGTTGTAATAATATGCACCCTGCTTCTACTATAAAACAAATTGAGGAACCTCTCACATTACATCATGGCTGCTTCTGGGATCAAAGACCAAGGACATCGACCTTAACACTGGATTTAGAAATTCAGCTCTCACTCTAGTCATTTGAATATGTCCTTCAAACAATTGACTCTCTGTTTTAAAAAAGTCCGAGTCCTTGAATAAATACCGAGCATATAATCTGGAAAATCGCCTTACCGCTGCAAGCCACAGCTTTCAGCATCGGGATTCGTGTGAGTTTGCTTGACCCTGACTTGCCCGGCTTTTATTGGCTTTTCCCGGCTTGTTTCAGCTTGAAAAAAGCTATTGAACTTTTTCAAGCCGAAAAAAAGCCGGTAAAAGCCAATAAAAGCCGGGCAAGTCAGGGTCAAGCAAACTCACACGAATCCCGATGAGGCTGAATCGGGATATGACACTTAAAAATAGGGAATTTCCGTCATACACCGCTAATACAGGTGTCGAGGATGCCGCGTAAGCAACGCTGAGAATGTATAGTACCGGTATTGTCATTACCTGGTGACTGTGTGGCAACCACCCTAAAGGTCTAACAAAGTGATGTCTCGTAAACTGTCTGAGTTGTTTTCTGGGGGTAGAGGATTCGACCTTGACAAAGTTCTGCTAGCAAGATTTTTGTCAAAGTTTCGTTGGATTCTATCTTTTTTCTCTTTCTGCATTTTTTTTTTCATTTTGTTCATTCTTTCCCTTTCATACTCTAACTACCCTCCAGATTGGCCTTCCTTGGAAGAGGAGAGATGTATGATCATTAAGTGTAACGAAGAGTAGCAATTGAGATGGTTTAATGGGGTTGGTGAGTTTCGTCCTTTTCGTTCAGAGCAGTTTCTTAATAAGTACCACAAAACAATCATAATTTCATTCAGTAAAACAACACTAACACCATACTTTGCTCGATTCAGTACAGAACATGATTACACAAGGACTTTCTATCACAGGCTGTTTCACTTAAGGGCCGCCCGGGTGACGCCACACAGTGAAGTGCCACTGTTCCTTGATTGTTCCATCCTCCGGCGCAATGTCAACTTGTGCCCCCATATTGGCACGCGCTACCTTATTCTCGTCAGGGATATGAAGACTAAAGATAAAACAGGAAATTAGACAAATAACCATCATCATCTAGTCAGAAAGACCAACCGATAATCGTTTCCACCAGCTGGTTCAATAGAGAATTCGGTGCCTTTGTCTGTAGTAGTTAGCCAGAGAAGGTTGTTCTAAAGATGAAGGCATCAGAGGATGTACGCGGGCAGGAGAATAAAATTAAGTAGTATACCTCCACAAACAGACGTCTCGAGTCATTGTCAGCGAGAGCAACGACATAAGTGTTACTTCCGGGGTTGGTTTCATGGAGACGCCACTAGCACACGCATATGAGAAGGAGAGGTAGTTCAGGTTAGAGAGTGCAGAATTACCTTTGGCTGGCTGACAGTTTGAACAGTGAGAATACGCTCTTGGTTGTCCGAAACTTTCTCTGGGACAAGGATGACAGTTAGAGCACTAGCGATGGCAGAGGAGATGACGTAGATTTCGTTGGTGTCCAAAGGCATTGTAGTATGATGAGTGAGCTAGAAGAACAAGGTTGCTTTTATACATTTTTGAGATACGTAGAACACCACAACTGTGGCGTTGACACTTACCTCGCAGTTGAAACAAGAGTCATCTTCCAGCAATCTGAGGCAAGGAGCCTTCTATTCTTTCCTCCTCTGGAATAATTGAAGTATGAGATTCTAGAAAAGTATGACTATACCCTCATCCAAAACAGATCAAGGACGAATGTACCGGAAGCGAGCTTAAGAACAAAACCAGTGTGAAACGACATTCCCGTTGTAATGATCACTGATGCATCAAGTCATTTCCCAGATGACAACAGAAGCCCAAAGGACATGGTGAATCTTTTGGTTGAAATCAACAGGTGACGCCTATTCAAACCAACGTATAGCTTTGATCGACGCTTAAGTGGCTCAGCCTTGCAAGCCTTGGAAACTAGGTAATACTGCGAGGCATGTCGGAGTATTTACCTTTTACATCCTTAGGAAGCATGATAGTGTATGTAGTACATAGTACTAATGCCAGCTTGAGTTCACATACACGAATACTTCAAACTGAAATCCTCACACTTAATAAATGTCAAGTGTTTTGTTACTTAATTACAGAACTCAGAAGTTGCCACTCAGCTGAATAATTAATTCAAGTTGGACTCGAACGGAGAGAACGGAAGTCTGAAAGTCAGACAGGCAGGCTAGAGTCAGGAATATTGCGTAGGCGGTGATAAGGACTCCGGAGCTATCGAGGCCGGTACTACAAGTAACATACACTGCAGAATGCTCGCTCGTGTCAAAATAACATTGTGCAGAATCATTTGTATTACGAGGCCAAGTTAACTTAACAACGCGACTCTTCCCACGGGCATGAGCAGTTTTAAGGACTCTGGAGGTCGTTACAACAAATAACATACAGAATGCTTACTCGAATTAGAAATTAGCAACGTGCAGAATCAATATTAGGAGGCCCTTTACGAGTTGACTTGTTACGATTTGCAAAAATGGCACAAGAACTCGACCTCCGAGTCAGAAAAAGGCATGCATAGATAATGAAATCTTTTTCTACACAGGTTTTTTCGCTGTGGATTACATCCCGTCGAAATGTATGGGAGGTAGTTCAAGCCTTATGGGTACTGGGAAGCAGGCAAAGGTGGCGGCAGCTAGGTGTTTGATGTCAGTTGCATGCCCTTACAGTAGACACATTCATGAACAGTACTTTGAAATAAGCAGTACAGTACCGGATGGGAGGCCGTCAAAAGGCAGAAGCGGTATTACATCACTCGTAAACCAGCATCATGTATTGTCTCTACACTCGATGACTGGGACCTCGGGCCTCCAGATGGAAGAGGTACATACACAATGTGAAGTTCATAAGAATCTCCTAGATTTGACGGTACCAAATTTGTCATGGGAAAAATCTGGAAAAAATCATTTTCAATGTATTTTGGCGAGCTGAGTATGATTCTGATATCATTTTGGCCCCCAAAATCCCGGTTAAGCTACTGAAAATTTGACTTTCCGCAGCTCTACTAATATCAGAGACTACTTTTGAGCTTGTTTACAATACCTATTTTTTTTTTCTAAAAGCACTTTCCAAAGTCCAATGTCATGATTTTGGATTTCTAGTCGATTCAAATAGACGGTCTGCTCATATTTACATAATTCAGGATTCCAGTAATTGCCACTTAGCTGCACTTCAGAATCATTGCGCGTTAATGAAAAATAAACCAGGGAGCCTCACACCTTGCCATGCAAAGCAATGGCACCTTTCCGTAGTACAGTAAGCAGACTTATGTCAATATCGGAAATGGACACTGAAATTTGGAATCTAGTGTTAAAGTCGATGCTCTAGATCTTTGATTCCAGAAGCAGTGATGATCAAGTGGATGAAATGTGACAGGTTTTGTTTTATGATAGAAGCGGGGTGTATGTTATGACAGTGGCTGGAGGCGCATATCAATGAAGTTCATAATGTCAGATTCTCCTCAGGAGATCATCCTTGGAGTACCTGGCCCTAAACACAGTATCAATTGATACCCCATGTATTCTGATAGAAACCTACGATCTAGAATCAATCATGGTCATAGGGATGGTCCTTTGTTTCATAATAGAAGAAGAATTCTGGGCCTCGTAATCAGCTCAGAATGATCAGGCTCCGCCTCGATATGTCCCCATTAAAGGAACTTTGCAAGTAGAATCTCCTACAAATCCAGTATAACTTCTGGAAAAGTCTTTTCAATTCATTTCATCCCTTCATTTTTCATATTGCCATTTGCACTTATTGGGGTTGAATTCAATTTGAGCTAACTTCAACAGTCAGATCCAAGTTCCATCCACGAAGAATCATCTGAAGGGCCAGTAAATTAAAGCTCGTCTTCTAAAAGAATCATGCGATCGCCAAATTCTGAGTCGCTATTCCTCACAAAGCCTCACAGAACCTGATACTTCCTTGCTCTAGATCTTGTGTTCGTCAATTAAGGGCTTACCTACCGTTCAGCATAATCGGAGTGCCAAAATTTGAATGCTGGAGTCGTTGGTCCATTATTGACCCACCCTCTTTCCTTGTCTGTCGGACTTACTTCCCGAACACGGCGGCGTTACAGTTTCCGGTTCCACTCCTTTCAAGCTCCGTAGCGCTTGTAATCCGTATACTACTCCAAGCATGTCATAGCGGACCAAGACCGTGGATGACGGCCTATGCTTACGAGATCATCATTGAACAAGTTACAAACTACCATGTTTTGAGAATTTTTATTCAATCAAAGAGAATTCACGCTTCGCAAGCATACATCTGGCCCAATGTATGAGACTAGATCCTAAGGATCGAATACTAGAAGTCGACCTCTTAACGACATGAACGTGCTGTGTCTGAGATTTGATCGCAGAATGTTCCTCTGACTGGTGTATTTGAACGAGATTACGGATACCCTGAAGACTTGTGCTCATAGAAGCTGTCATAGTATGCAAAAAACAACGTCATGTCTATCCGAATGAGTAACTTCAAGTCTTCAACTGCGCAAAGTTTTTTTTTCTTTACAGACAGAAAAGGCTTCTACGAGTGTCGAAGCTGTCGTAAACAATGACAGTAAATTTTAGAGAGGATTTCTAAAATTGCACAGGAAGAAATTTTTCTGGTAAGTTCGACTGTGCCACAATTCCAGAAGTAAATCCGGGTATTCAGAAAATCGTAATAAGAATCGCCATATCACCGAAGCTTATTCCGCTTGAGTACCCTTTTGGGGAACCCGTGTCTCTACGGTATAAAAAGAAGAATCCAGCGCCCTTGCCAACATCATCCGATATCAGCTTTCCTAGCTCAAACTCGAATTCACGAAATCCCTATGTAAGCTGTTTAAAAGCAGATCTTTCCTAATAACCGATCTAATATTTCGTCTATCTACAGAATCATGGCTTATTATCCGCAAACGAAGTTGAGTCGATATGGTGGTTGGATCCCTACCAGCCGTACCGTTCATCACAGCTTCATCAAGCACCAAATCAAACTTGGTCGCTCCCGTGCGAATTTGCCCCACAAGGAACCTGTCGCCAAGTTTGAAGCTGCCATCAAAGCCAATGAAGAGATGGTGAGACTGTTCGACAAAGCATTCAAACAGGCCGCCCCAGAGAATAAGGTTATACCCCTAGCTCTAAGCTCACTTTACGGAATTGACCTACTTCTGTATAGCTCAAAAACTTGGATGATCTCTTATACGCTCTGGACCCAATAATTGATACTCCACCTGCATTTCACATCGCCGAAGACGATCAGGGCAATCCCATTGGTGAACCAATCGGTGTTCCCATGTACCTGCTTTTCGATCTCCTCAGCAATACTGGTGCAGCTCACCAGCTCTTCCAAATGGATGCCTTCAACAATGCCCTCAAGGACTTACTTAATTCTTGGGGCGCATATCTCACGACTCCCGACTCCAACAAAACGCTCACTGACTCTGAGGAGGGATGGTTTGGCACCGTAGGCTTGCAAAGTCTTGAGGATAAGGATCGTGGAATATTCAACCAGACCTATGTTTGTCCGGATCCTACTGCGGTCAACCGCGGTTACAGTTCCTGGGACGAATTCTTCACTCGAAAGTTTAAGGAAGGAGCTCGTCCGATCATCCTCCCTCCCAATCTCGTTGAGAAAAACATCATCTACAGTGCATGTGAATCCACTCCCTATCGTATTGCACGCGATGTGAAGGCCCATGACCAGTTCTGGCTCAAGAGCCAGAAATACTCTATTTATGACATGCTTGGTGGTGATGCAGCGGCAGCCGAATCTTTCATGGGTGGAACAGTCTATCAAGCCTTCCTCAGCCCCCAGGATTATCATCGCTGGCACTCGCCGATTAACGGCACGGTCGTAAGGGCCGAAGTTCTGCCCGGCACTTACTACGCCGTCTTGCCTGATGCCGGAGCCGAGATAGGGGATCCTGATCTCAAGCCAGGTGAACCATACGGCGCTCTCATTCGTTCCCAGGCTTGGATCACCCAATCGTCTGCTCGTGCCGTCATCTATATTAAGGCCGAAAATCCAATGATTGATCTCGTTGCATTCATCGGAGTAGGAATGGCAGAGGTGTCTACTTGTACCTTATCTGTTAAGAAAGATCAGCACGTTCAAGTCGGCGATGAGTTGGGAATGTTCCACTTTGGTGGATCTTCTCATGCTCTTATCTTCGGTCCTCAGGTCGACGTCACGTTTGCTCGGGAAGTTCAGATAGATAAGCATGTCAAGATTAACTCTGTCATCGCGCAAGTTAGTCAGCCTTTTCTTTAAACTGCACGAAACGCTGTAATAGTCATGCAGACTCACAAAGTAAGCTTTGTCATATTTTTTTTATTCTGTACATCACTGAGCTGTCCTATCTACTACTAGGTCCCTTTTATTGCTCGGGCAGAGAATGATTCAACCTCATCCCGTTTTGTTTTTGTTGAATTAAAGTGTAACACTACTTACGTTGAACCAAATCTAAACTTGAATGTACCGCCTTGAAACGATTACTATAAAATCAGGATTTCTGACCTGGAATTGACAGTAACTGTTATGCTGGATACAGTTATGGATCGCACTTAATCTTTGGTGACCACACTTTCACAACAAAAAGAGGTTTTCGTACCTCTCAAGTCTGAGAGATCGCCGTGAATTCGGCACACCTCTGACTCACGTGGTAACTTTAAGTGTCCTTGAAAGGCTCCATGTGACCCAATTGCGCCTTCACTTCCACCATACCACTTCAGTGCACTTTGACGGGTATTCTGGTATTCTGGTAGATTTTTACCTGATGGGATCCACGAAAACACATTTATCTGCAATTCTTACTCCAGAACGACGCCGTTCTGACGTCTACGACCGTCGTGTATCACCAGCTGGCGTCTTGCTAGGAATTGGGTTATCTATTGTCCTGCTGCTTGCGTCTCGCGCGTTTAACGCTGTTTTCTTATCGGATTTTGTCTCTTTCAAACCCTATGGACGACTATCTTCCGACTTGTCTTCTGCAGACCCATGGTCCTTTGCCGCGAATCTTACTACAGAACAATTGAAGGATTTGGAACCCGGAACTGTCGTTTGGGGACCGTGTGTTCCTGAAGCCGATGATAACATAGACTGCGGAAGCATTGTGTGAGTTTTTGTCTTGTTATGGGGCTCAACTACCAACTGACGCGAATGCAGCGTTCCCAAGGATTACTTTGATCCAACTGTTGGTAACGCAGTCATTGCTCTCGCAAAATGGAAAGCGTCAAAGTCACCGAAGAAAGGGACAATCTTCCTCAATCCAGGTAAGGTTGATGTTTTTTTTGTATCTCAGATGATTCGACGTTAATATTTTGAATTATGGAATGATGTAGGTGGTCCAGGAGGGGCTGGAACACGGATGGTATCAACAAAGGCAAGGGGAGAAGCAATGACTAAGTTGTTGGGTGACGATTATGATCTTATAGGTTTCGATCCTCGAGGAATAGGGCATACCATGTACGTTCTAATCATTTACTCGTGCTAATCCCTTCAACTTATGTTCTCTCCCTTCCAACCTCTTCGCGTTCGTATCACTAGTCCAGCGACGAAATGCTTCCCCTCTCCCGAAATCAATACTCTCTTCTTCGCAAACACCGTCATCGAACAAGGCATTACTGTATCCTCCATTTCCAATCTGTCCTCTCCTTTCCTTTATGATCGTCTAGTCGAACAACATAGGCAATTCATCGCTATCAAGCAAGCTCAAGCAGAACTTTGCCGCCAAAATATGGGTGATGAGTTGAAGTATATGGGAACAGCCACTGTTGTTAGAGATATGGATTTCATGACCAAGGTTTTTGACGGAGAGGACGCCAAGATGTTTGTATTCATTTTTCATCCCAACATTCGACTCTCCGAGCTCATGTTAAATTTCGTTCGTGATCAGTAATTACTTTGGAGGGTCGTACGGTTCTATTTTGGGAGCATATTTGGTCAACATGCAAGTTCTTTCGTTTTGACTGTCTTCGCCCCATTCGATTCTTTCTTAACATTATAACATAATAGGCTTCCCGAACGAATTGGCTACGCTGCTATCGACGGTATTGCAGATCCAGTCAATTGGTCTAGTAAGTCTTCTTTATTAATATCGCAGGCCATTTAAAGTTAAAATGATAACTGCAAAGATGAACCCTCTCATAAATGGCCCCACAATTGGGTTTACCACTCCGAGAAAACATACGAAATATTCCTCAAAGGATGTTCCGAAGCAGGGCCTACCATCTGTCCCCTCACTAAATTCAAAGGAGAACCGTGGAAGAACATCGAGAGACGTTTTGAAGAGTTTTTCGATTTGTTGGCATTGGAACCTCTTCCTGTTTTTGATGGTGATAGGCCAGGGTTTTTAACGAGTGGAGCTGCTAGAGGTGAGCTGCAGACCTTTTTCTCTCTCTCTTGTTTCGAAGGATACTTGAGTACTTGTATTGATCTATTCTACACATCCCGACTCCCTGACATAGCTCTCCTTCAAATCACCCTCCAACGACCTTCTCTCTGGGTTTCATTCGCCGAATCCTTTGCATCTGCCTTTGCCGGTAACGGGACCTCGCTTTACACCCTTCTCGGTCAAAGGAATATTCTCACAGCTGACTTGACTCGCTTGGCCGTAACTTGCCTAGACTCTCCTGCTAATCGTACTTTTCCTCCGACTGCTGAGGAACTCACGGAACAAGGACTAAAGAACCTCGAAGAAGTTTCTGTGCATTTTGGATTGAGTACGGGTGTAAGTGAACCTGATGGCGGATGTGAATATTGGCCTGTGGAAGGACCAGAGAGATTTGTTGGACCGTGGAATGCGAGTAACTTGGAGAATCCACTGTTGATTATAAGTAACACGGCGGATCCGTGAGTATTTGTGGTTCATTGGTTTTGAGGATCGTTGTAATGCTAAAGCGACTTCTCTCTATGCTTGCTAAGGATCACACCGATTTCGAGTGGTCTTTTAATCAACTCGTTGATGCCTAAATCCTCGACTATGATCATCCAAAATGGTCCAGGAGTACGTCATTTCAAAGTTCATACTCTCTTTCAGCCGGAAAATCTGAATTTTTAATCTTACTTGTAGCATTGTTCCTCTGCACTTCCATCCCTCTGCACAATTAAAACTGTCCGGAGTTTTTTCGCTGGCGAGATCCCTAAAAACGGGACTTGGTGTGAGGTGGATGTTTCTCCATTCCCTTCGGACGACGAGGATCATTTAGTCAGGATGATGAGTGAAGAGGATAGAGCACTTATTGATGCGATGTTTACGATTGGTAACAGCATGGCTGAAGCGAGAGGCGAAGTGCTAGTACTCTAGTTTCTGACTCTCAGTAGGATCCCTCTTTTGTTTTTTTGTAGGGTTTGTGAGTTTTCCAAATTTGAAATTTTCAAAGAAAAAACCAAAGAATTTAACGGTTGGAAATCGTTAAAACTCATTCAGTCGGACGATGTCATGAAGAAAAATGGTCCAACTTTTGTCAAATAAATATTTTGAGAAGTTACTGAACCGAAAGAAATCCATGGTTCGCAAGTAGTACATACCGAGGGCGAATAAATACTTGAAATCGAACAAGTCATGTCTGCGATTCAACCGTGTTTTTCTTTGTCGCTGTAATGTAATTGATGAGAGTTTGACAGTGCTATGGTTGGGTACCTCATTGTGCCCGGGCATATGGAGACACAGAAGCTACACCTGTAAATGGCCTTCTAAAAGTGTCTTTAACATTGAAAGCTTGGAAGGTAATATGGTGAAACGTGATTCTGGTTACAGTTGTGGACTTACGAGGCCAACTTGAAGTCGTGGGAATTCTTTCGTTTACATAAGGTACACTCTGAGGTCAGGTGATTGTCTCTTCATTTGTCTCTTTGTTCACCACCACCATTGGCACCAACTAACGCATCTGAAACGGTGAGCGTGCGACTTCCAACTGTTCAAACAGCGTGAAAAATGAGTTTTTACTCCTCTTTTTCTTACAGTTATCTCTACACAATGGATTCCCATCAGAAACAACGCCGAAAGAAAGCGAAATCCTCGACTAATAGCACCGCGCCCATTCGCCGTTCGTCCCGCGTAGCTGCCCGTCAGGGTTGGCGTATCCCTCCCGAAATCCTTCTCTTAATCATGAAAGAACTCCGTGGCTCGAAGGTCTCTCTCAAAACGGCTGCTCTCGTATGTCGTGCCTGGCGCGGTCCGGCTCAAGTCTACCTGTTCTCCCAGATGCGTATCCAAGAGTCCCAGGACTGTAGTCATATATTCAAGATCATTCAAAAGTCTCCACATATTGCATCACACGTGAACAGGCTTGTCGTCCAAGAGTTTGATGCTCAGCTGATGTTTGGGTCTATGAAAGAAAGAACGTCAATTTCGAGGGTATCTTACCTTCAATCGGGGGACGCTACCAAGATCGTGTCTATTCTAGGCTCTAGTGTTCGTGAATTAGGTTTATCCGTCAATCCATTGGACAAGAGTAACCTCGAATTCCTGAAACAAATGAAACGAGTACATACGCTCAGGGTCGACCAATGCAACGACATGAGGGTGGACATTTTGGCCGAGCTCATCCAAGACATGCGTGGTCTCACTTCGCTCCATCTTTTTGGCGGACAAATTAAGCCCGACGCAGAAGAGTACGAAAAAGATCGTTTGGAATCATTGGCAGATACAACAACTACTTTGAGCACAGTCTCTTCAGCTGAGCTGACTGTCGACACGCCTCCCTCTCGACTGACTCGGTTGACGTTGGATAGAGTTGAGCACCAGTTTGGCTTGCTCAAGTTTCATCTCGATTCGGGGCATTTTGATTTAGGAGCGCTGAAAGACTTGGATCTCACATGGATGGAAGCGGAAGATCAGTTTGAAATAATCACGTTAGACTGTTCAGAAAGGTGGGAACCAACTTGAAGGGTTTGACGTTGGGGCTTTTGGGAAGGCGTTTTGCTCCCCGTGATCAATACCTAGGTACGCAAAACAGCATCTGATGGCGAGCTCTTTGTTGTGTTCGACTGACTCAAACTATTCTTTGTAGAACATTACACGATGAACCCAGTGGCTTCACCCCTCCGATGCCTAGTCACTCTTGAATCCCTCTCTATTATAAACCAAGGATATGACAAATTAGACCCATCTCTTTTTCTAGCGTTATTGACCAGTGTTCCCTCATCATCTTTAACTCACATGCAATTGAAGACCTTTATCGACGTTGATGACTTTGCCGAGTTCACCCCAGTCTTTTTTGCTCCCGAGGAAGACCCGGATAGATACTGGAAAGCAGTGGACAGCCTTTTGGGAGACGAAAATCGATTCCCTGTCCTCAAAAGCCTCACTGTCACCGTCGTTCTAGAATTTCAATCCATCCTTTTCGAACTCACTCAGCATGATCCCAAGGTTTGCCGAACCCCTTACTGCCCTCTCTGCGCGAGACTCAACGATGAGAGAGCTAAGGAGATGGGGAATAGGCATTCAGAAGAATCGATCGATCGAACATCTGCACAGATATTAGGATTGTTTGAGGG
Source organism: Dendrothele bispora CBS 962.96 (assembly GCA_004369135.1). Classification (NCBI taxonomy): domain Eukaryota; kingdom Fungi; phylum Basidiomycota; class Agaricomycetes; order Agaricales; genus Dendrothele; species Dendrothele bispora. The sequence goes on along the minus strand of ML179745.1, from coordinate 17,776 downwards.
GACCTTGACGAGGTTGAAGGAGAGGGGTTTGTTGAACTTTGAAATTGAGAAATGGGTAAGTGCTTCAATCGAACGAGATTGTTAAGACGGGCCATTGTACTGATATCCTTTTTTCTCCAATTTTAGGACCTGTCCTTGGTTGGTTTTAAACCTGAATCTGGTTTTTGGAAGTGGGATGATTGAATGAAGGAATGGCTCGGAATGCAAAGGTTATGTGTATCTGGGATGCTTTTAGGCGAGGTTTGGCACGAAACTGGACATCTTGGGTGATTTGTCTGTAACTTTGCTTAATTAAAATTGTAGGACAGAGATGTGTTGTAAGGACGGCTGACTTTTGACCATTATATTGTTGTAGCAAGTTTAGTAGATCATATAATTTGTATCGCTACCCAAAATCAAGTACGTCTTGTGTATTCTATCTTGAACAAAATGAAAAATTCGCTGTGGATTCGTTTAATTTCGGAGGGCCGGGTCTCAGTCTAATCGTGGGAATTCTTTCGTTTGGTTGAGTCAGGTGATTTTGTCCACCTCAGCTGTCCACCACCAACTAACGCGTCTGAAACGGTGAGCACGCGTCTTCCAACGGCTGTACAGCGTGCAAAACGAGTTTCTACTCCTCTTTCTCTTGACACTGTCTCTACACGATGGACTCGCACCAGAAACAACGCCGGAAAAAAGCGAAAACCTTGACTAACAGCGTTGCGCCCATTCGCCGTTCGTCCCGCATAGCTGCCCGTCAGGGTTGGCGTATCCCTCCCGAAATCCTTCTCTTAATCATGAAAGGACTCTGTGACTCGAAGGTTTCTCTCAAAACGGCCGCTCTCGTATGTCGCGCCTGGCGCGGTCCAGCTCAAGTCTACATGTTCTCCCAGATGCATATCCGACAGTCCCAGGACTGTAGTCGTATATCCAAGATCATTCAAAAGTCCCCGCATCTCACTTCACACGTGAACACGCTTTTCGTCGAGGAACACTACGCATATTCGCCGAGGTTTGGGTCTATAAAAGATAGACCCCTGATTTCGAGGGTTTCTTACCTTCAATCCAGGGACGCTACCAAGATTGCACCTATTCTAGGCTCCAGTGTACAAACGCTCAAGGTTGAACAATGCGACGAGATGCGGGTGGACATGTTGGCCGAGCTCATCCAAGACATGCGTAATCTCACTTCGCTCCATCTTTTTGGTGGAGAAATTGCGCCCAACGCGGATGAATATGTAACCGATCGCTTGGAATCATTAGCAACTACCTCGAGCACACTCTCAACTGAACCGACTGTCGACACGTCTCCCTTTCGACTAACTCGGCTGACATTGGACAGAATCGAGCACCGATTCGGCTTGCTCAAGTTTCTTCTCGATTCGGGACATTTCGATTTAGGAGCGCTGGAAAACTTGGATCTCACATGGATGGAAGCGGACGATCAATCTGACATAGCCGCGTTAGACTACACGTTCTTGGACAGACTGTTCAGAAGGGTGGGAACCAACTTGAAGGGTTTGATGTTGGGGTTTTGGGGAATGTATCCCCGGGATCAATACCTAGGTACGCAAAACAGCATCTGATGGCGTGCTTTTTGTTAAGTTAAAACTATTCTTGTCCAGAACATTACACGATGAACCCAACGAATTCACCCCTTCGGTGCCTAGTCACTCTCGAATCTTTCTCTATCATAAGCCAAGAACACAGCAAACTTGACCCTTCTCTTTATCTAGCGTTATTGACTAGTGTCCCCTCATCATCTTTAACTCACATGCGATTGCAAACCGTCATTGACGTTTATGACTTTGCCACGCTCACCCCAGCCTTTTTTGCTCAACCCGAGGAAGACCCGGCTAAACACTGGAAAGCGGTGGACAGCCTTTTGGGAGACGAAAATCGATTCCCTGTCCTCAAAAGCCTCACTATTACCGTTGTTCTAGAATTTGAATCCGACATTTCCGAACTTACTTTGCATGATACCGAGGCTTGCAGAGACCCTATCTGCTTTGACTGCGTGTTCCTCATCAATAGGGGCGGTAAGGAGATGGCGAATAAGCATACAGAAGAATCAATCGATCAAACATCTATGCAGATAGTGGGTTTGTTTGAGGGTACTCTGACGAGGTTGAAGGAGAGGGGTTTGTTGAACGTTGAAATTGAGAAACGGCTAAGTTATTAAATCGAACAAGATTGCTCAGAAGATTTACTCTTTTTCCAATTCAAGGACCTGTCCTCGGCTGACCTTAAGCATGAATCTGGTTTTTGGAAGTGGGATGATTGAACGAAGGAATGGTTCGGCATAGACTTGAGCCAGTCCCTCTGGTAGAGTAGTGATGACAGTCAATCACTACGAGTGCCGCTGATGGTTTTGATTGACCATCATCATCAAACCGTTACACAGGGCGGCTGGTTTGAGGTTGTATGTATGTATCTGGTACTATACTTTTAGGAACATCTTGGGGTAATTTGTCCGTAACTTTGTGTGTGTAGTATTTGTTTTCTAGTAACAATACAATAACACTTATGTACCCAACCTATTCTACAAGCACACTCTAAATTCTGTTTTGCCTTTCTTCCTTCGCGCGTGGGACGTCTTCTTTAGAACTTGGCTTCATCAGCAAACGAATAATCCGTGTAACTCTTTCCGGTCGTATGATCTCTGGGGATATAAAAAGTAGAACGGTTGTGAGGCGTCAATGGAATGTTTTTCTCTAATCTCTTCGAGAGGCCGGGCCGATATCTTTTCTTTGAAGGAATAGTCAGCATCAATCATTGTTTTCAACCTCGAAAGTAAGGCATGACACATAAACTACGAGAGACCAACTCAAAGAATTAATCAAAAGATTTCGTGCTTCCACCTGCAACGCGAGCTTCGACTCCGACCACACCGTTGAGTAATAGCGTGTGATACAGTCTTAACTGCCAGCTGCCATTACTATTACTATTAGGAATAGGGACCGTCAAACTGTCAATGGGAGGTAGAAAATGTTCACTGAATGAGAGATTAAATTTATACAAATCAGCGACAGTTGCGTTGAACCCACTTTTTGAGAAAGAAAAATTAGAAGTTATAGATTTATCGATGGCAGGTTTCTTGTTCCTCGAGTCTTTTAGCTGGCCTTGCTTTTTGAGTCTTGCTGTATGTGTAGCAGAGTGCTTTGTCCCATGGATGATTTATCGGACTGATAATAGACTCTCCTGCCTGCTCTGAGACCAGAGATAATGAGGATGAGAATGAGGGCAAGGACAAGAAGAAGACAGTTTGAAAGAAATTCACAGACCCACCTCTGCCTCGTGTTGCCACCTGAGCACCCCGAGCTACTTTTCAGCGTTGATAAATGTTTGAAGTTGAGAATGATAGGGTCATTTTGATGAGCGAGATCCTGACAGGAGTTGAAGTAATTGCTTACTAAACAGGACAGGGTTGTAAGGACGGTTGATGTTTGACCATATTATCGTAGCAAGCAGTATACAATTTGTATCTCTACCCAGGATCAATCATGTCTCGTATATTCTAGCTTTTATATCTTGATATCTTTTGAAAAAAGAAGATCTCGCTGTGGACATTCAGACTTGTGAATTTGAAATCGTGGGAAAATCGTGGGAATTCTTTCGTTTAGCTAAGATTCTTACTAAGATAGTCTGAGATTAGTCTCTTTGTTCACCACCACCAACTAACGCGTCTGAAACGGCGGGTACGCGTCTTCCAACAGCTGCACAGTGTGCAAAGCAAGTTTTTACTCCTCTTTCTTTCAATTTATCGTTACACGATGGATTCCCATCAAGAAAAACGCCTAAAAAAACCGAAAACCTCGACTAATAGCACTGCGCCCATTCGTCGTTCGTCCCGCGTAGCCGCTCGTCAAGGCTGGCGTATCCCTCCCGAAATCCTTCTCTTAATTATGAAAGAACTCCGTGGCTCGAAGGTCTCTCTCAAAACGGCCGCTCTCGTATGTCGTGCCTGGCGCGGTCCGGCTCAAGTCTACCTGTTCTCCCAGATTCATATTCGAAAGTCCCAGGACTGTAGTCGTATATCCAAAATCTTCCAGAAGTCTCCACATATCGCGTCGCACGTGAACAGGCTCGTTGTCGTCCAAGAGTTGGATGTTCACCCGATGTTTGGGTCTACAAAAGACAGAATGTCGATTTCGAAGGTATCTTACCTTCAATCCAGGGACGCTACCAAGATTGCGTCTATTCTAGGCTCTAGTGTTCGCGAACTAGGTGTATCCGTGTATCCGTTGGACAAGAGTAACTTCGAATTTCTGAAACAAATGAAACGAGTACAAACACTCAAGGTCGACCAATGCGACAAGATACCGGTACACATTTTGGTCGAGCTCATCCAAGGCATGCGTAATATCACTTCACTCCATCTTTTTGGCGGAGAAAACAAGCCCAATGCGGAAGAGTACGAAAATGATCGTTTGGAATTATTGGCAGATACAACTACTTCGAATCCAGTCTCATCAGCCGATCCGACTGTCGACACGTCACCCTTTCGACCGACTCGGCTGACATTGGACAGAACTGAGCACCGGTTCGGCTTGCTCAAGTTTCTTCTCGATTCGAGGCATTTGGATTTAGGAGCGCTGAACGACTTGGATCTCACATGGATGGGAGCGGGCAATCAGTCTGAGATAGTCACGTTAGACTACACGCTTTTGGACAGACTGTTCAGAAAGGTGGGAACCAACTTGAAGGGTTTGACGTTGGGGCTTTGGGGAACGTATCCCCGTGATCAATACCTAGGTAAGCAAAATAAGGCAAAACAGCATCTGATGGCGCGCTCTTTGTTGTGTTCAACTGACTCAAACTATCCTTTGTAGAACATTACACGATGAACCCAGTGACTTCACCCCTTCGTTGCCTAGTCACTCTCGAATCCCTCTCCATAGACCAAGGATACAGCTTTATGGACCCATCTAGTTGTCTAGCGTTATTGCCTAGTATACCCTCATCATCTTTGACTCACATACAGTTGAAGATTCTCACCAACGTTGATCGATTTACTGAGCTGACCTCATTCTTTTTTGTCTTTTTTGCTCAACCCGAGGAGGACCCGGCTAGACACTGGAAAGCGGTAGACAGCCTTTTGGGAGACGAAGATCGATTCCCTGTCCTCACAAATCTTACTATCACTGTCGTTCTAGAATTTGAATCCCAGGCTTGCAGAGACCCTCTCTGCTTTTCCTGCAAGGAAGATAAGGAGATGGCGAATAGGCATGAGGAAGAACCAGTTGGTCAAACATCTATGCAGATAGTGGGTTTGTTTGAGGGGACTTTGACGAGGTTGAAGGAGAGGGGCCTGTTGAATGTTGAAATTGAGAAACTGGTAAGTGTTACTTCAATCGAACGAGATCGTTAAGACGAGCCGTTTTTACTGATTTTTAGGACCTGTTCTCGACTGACCTTGAAACTGAGTCTGGTTTTTGGAAATGGGGATGATTGAATGAAGGAATGGCTCGTACAGCAGGGCTATATGCCCTACCGGTTCTCCCTTCTCTCATTATTCCCTCATAAAACACTTACATCTTTCGATTTCTGTTTCGTTATGATTGATGCATTGTTGTTCGATTTACGCTTACTCATTTTACATTGTCATCAAACACCTCCTTTTTCAGTCCTCATTCCAAACCACGAGCTCGACCCCCACTGTTCACATGCCTTGAACAAGCGTTCGAGGCTTGGGAAACCTCATTTCTGTGTCGTATACAGTTCTAGCGGTTGTTCCGGCAAGTGAAACGAAAGAGTGACGAGGAAGCTTTTACGCTCGCATCCCCACTTGACAATCCCTGCAAGCCCTCACTTGGGCTATCTTTATCTTTTGTTATTCGGAATGCAGAGGTTGTGTATCTGGGATGCTTTTGGGCTTTTGCTTGGCATGAAATTGGGATATCTTGGGTGATTTTTTCTGTAATTTTGCTGTATAAATTGTAGTGATACAAGTAAGGCTCTTGTAAGATGGTCAATACTCTTTTTTTCCGTACTATTCATCATATCTACAGTGTATTTGTTCTCTAGTAACGATATTTATCCGACAAGAATAACACTATGTACCTAACCTATTCTACAAATACACTTTAATTCTGTGCCTTTCTTCCTTCGCGCGTCGGACGTCGACTTTAGAACTTGGCTTCATCAGCAAACGGATAATCAGTGTAACCCTTTCCGGTCGTATCTCCGGGGATATAAAAAGTAGAACGGTTATAAGGTGTCAATGGAATGTTTTTCTCTAATCTCTTAGGGAGGTCGGGCTGATATCCCAAAAACAAAAAAAATAAAAAAGTCGTCAGGATCAATTGCAATTGTTCTTTTTCAATACGGAAAGTAACACAAGACACAGAACATGAGAGACTAATCGAGACTCACATTAGAAATAAAATACCTCCCAAACGCAACCAACTGTCCTTCCTTTTGCTCAGCACATTTAATAGCCGATTCACGATCATAGTTTCCTGCACTGATGAGAGGTCTAGGAAGCCAAATGTCTCTCAAGAAATCGTTTGATCCGTCTTTGGATTCTGGAGTTGTGCTTCCACCTGAAACGCGAGCTTCGATGACGTGGAGGTAAGCGAATTTGGGGAATCGGGATTTGAGTTCGGTGGCTAGGTAGGTGAATGTAGGGATTGGGTTGTCCATGCACATATCTGTGAACGACGAACCCATAAAGTTGAGGAGTCATAAAGTAGAGAATACAAGGTTGATTGACAAAACTCACCTTGGAAAGGCGTCCAAGGACCAATCCTTATACCCGTCTTCTCTTCTCCAACAGCATCAGTGACAGCTTTAGCCACCTCCAAAGCGAATCTACATCTATTCTCAACAGAACCACCATACTCGTCCGTTCGTTTATTACACACGTCTTGCGTAAACTGATCAATCAAGTACCCGTTCGCTCCATGAATCTCTACACCGTCGAATCCCGCTCTATGTACGGCATTAGAAGCTGCTTTGGCGTATAATTGAACGTATTCTTGGATTTCTTCTTTGGTTAAGGGACGAGGAAGAAGGTGTTTGGAATCGGATAAGGGGATGTCGGATGAACTGACGTAGGGGAAAGAAGGATCGTGTGCGTGTAATGCGTCAACGTCTGCTGCGCGACCTAGAGCCCATAGTTGGAGGAATATGTATGATCCGTTTGCGTGGACGGCGTCTGTGATCTGTAGAAATAGAAAAAAAAAACGGAAAAGAGATTTAAAAAATCGTTTCCAAGACCGTGCCATGGAGAACGCTTGAAGACAACTCACTTCCTTCCAAGCAGCAATTTGTTCATCACTGTAAATACCAGGAACACCTCTATAAAGTCCAGCTTTTGCAGCAATAAAAGTCGCTTCTGTGATAAGAAGCGTCCCGGGAACAGACCCTCGTTGTGCATAGTATTCTTTCATCATGGGGTTCTGGGGTACATTGGTGTCTAGGGTACCTCTGATACGAGTGAGAGGTGCAAGAACGACTCTGTGCTTTAGAGGACATGGACCAACTTGGATGGGGGAGAAAAGGGAAGGCATTCTGAGTGACTCGGAAGGGGGGTTTATCGGAATGTTGTTGGAACATCAAGGACCTTTTTCTAATCAGACGTGCGTGTGAACTTTTCTTTTCTGACGAAGCATGAGAGAACGAACTGGAAACATCTGCAGCCGACCACCACGGTTTTCCTATGTAGTCAACTGCGTAGTATGGCAGAGAATACTCCTCGTTCTTCTTCGTGTACATGTCTGACGCCATCTTTAGACAAAAATCGCCCATAGCACGGATGGCAAGAGAAAATTACAGCTCAACGCATTCTCACGGCCTCGTATGAAGTATGAGTCGGTACATCCTTTTTCATTGCCCCCGTACTTATGTGTAACAGATTTTATTAGGCATGAATCGAATCCTTGGTGATGAACGAGTCATGTTATTATCTTGGAAAAGACTTTGCAGGTTCGTTTCTGACTTTGACTGACTTGTGCATGCTTAGTGCTCAAGGGGACTAGCACCAGAACCAGCGATACCAATTTCTTTGGCTTTGGTACGATCTTTAAGGTATTGAACGATGAACAAGGGTGGCCATTCCATGTACTCCGCTAAGCAGGAGTAGAAGCAGGGCTTGAGCAGGACGAGTAGAAACAAGACGAGCGCTTGTTGATCACTGCTTATTAGCCGCCGTTGACTTCCAGCCTCTGAGTCAGCATGGGTAAGTAAAGCGATCTTTTCACGTGCTCGTTATACTAAAGAGCCAAACAAAAACACACACCCCTAATCGCCCCATCAAACGCAGCTCGGTCAAGTTATCACCAGTTTCTCTTTTGTTTCCCGTTACTCGCCTTTTTCTATCTTTCCTCCAGTAGTATTCTCTTGCTGCATCACCAAGGCTAAAAGACAGAGACGCATACTTTCCGTTCCCCTCTTGCGAACGCCTTTTCGTTTAGTGACTTCCTTGCTACGAGACATATCTCCCTTCCGCAAAACTTCCATCCTCTCTTTCCATGAACGAGGCCACATTCTACTACGCAGGCTTACCATCTGCCCCTGTGCTAGTAGCTCGTACTAGCACAGCTCCTTGGAGGGCACCTATCAACCCGGAGGCCTACATCAGGCGTAAGGAGCTTCGTCCCGTCGGCAATCACGCCATCGTAGAAGTCTGGGAAGACAACCTGGCTTTCAAGATTCACGCCCTTCTCAATTCGATGAACGTAATGTGGACCAGCACCGACGTAGTTCGTATCGGATACACTGATGAGTTGGCGCTTTCTTCTGCTCCCCCTCCTCCTGTCATTCTATGGATCGGTGTGATGCCCAAATCTCTCTCTGCTGATGACGGTTCGTCGTGGCTTCCAAGTGCAAGAAACTTCTTGAAGAAGAAGGTGACATCGTTAATGTCGATGTTGAGATTAGAGACTCGGTTGTTACTCGTTCGGCTGGTCCCAAACTCCTCTCGTACACTCATCCTTTCGACCCCACCGATGATATTCGTGAACCTCTTACCACTGCACTTGGTATCCCCATCTCTACCCAGTCTACGCCTCACTGTGAAGGTACCGGAGGATTCTTCATTACCGAAGGGCCGGGTAGGAATGCCAAAAGGCTCCTTCTCGTCACTGTTCGACACGTCGTCTTCACTCCAGACAAGAACAAAAACGAGCATTTCGAATACAAGAACGACAATCATCAACACCGTCACAACATTACGCTCTTCGGCGACGAAGGGTTCACCAACTACCTCGAATCTATCCAAGCCGAGATTTTTGTACAGAGATGTATGGTCGAGCGTCACGAGGAACGTATTAAGATGGTTGAAGGGAAGAACGATCCGGCAGCAAATAGGGAACGCGAGGATGCTCAGTTTATGTTGACAAAAACAAAGAGGACGGTAGAAGAGCTCAACGTCTTTTATCAAGACGTTTCAAGTCAATGGGCTACCCAGGAAAGTCGGGTTCTAGGACATGTCATACTCTCTCCTCCCATCAACGTCAACGTCGGTACCGAAGGCTTTACTGAGGACTGGGCTGTGATAGAGGTTGACGCTTCCAAGGTTGATTCAAGCAATTTCGAAGGGAATTTCATTGATCTTGGAAAAGATATTCTGTCCCATCAGTTCATTCGTATGATGTCCTCCCATCCCCGAAATTCGCATTCATCCATGTTTCCAAAAAGTCGTATTTTGAAGCTCAAGGGAACGATTCCGGACGAGGAGTTGCGTCACCCAACTACTACATTCGATCAGAACGACTCCGACCCGTGTCTGATCGTACTCAAACGCGGTAGTGCTACCGGACTGACTATTGGTCGTGCTAACAACATCATGTCTTATGTCCGTTACTACTCTGCCCATGACAATGGTTCAACCTCCAAAGAATGGCCCATCCTCCCATTGGACTCCAAGTCTGGTCCTTTCTCGAACAAGGGTGATTCAGGTTCTGTCATTGTAGATGGTCGAGGACGTGTTGGTGGCCTCTTGACTAGTGGTACTACTGGTAATACGTCTGATTTAGATATCACCTATGCCACGCCTATTAACTTCCTCCTTCGGCGGATTCAAGAAAAAGGACTTTACAAGCCTAATATCAACCCTGTCCTTGCTGTTTAGATTGCTCTTCCAGACCTCCCTTTTTTGCCTTTTCTCCTTCCTCTCTTCACCACTTGTGTACTTGCAACAAAAATGACATTTGTGCCTTTGTGTGTCATCCTATACAGTTAGTTCTTTTCCAAACATTTCTGAACAAATCCTTATCCATAGAAATTCAGTATGTATATGTACATTTCTTTACGTTGATTAATAGGCATTAATCCAGTATTTGCAGTTTCTGTTCAAGTACGAGGTCCAGAGGACAAAGACTGAGCAAGAGACCGCCCGAATAGTGGGACTCACGTTTACACAGCTTGAGTGCTTGCAGTGCCATCAAGCTTTCGACTCGGACAGCCTCAGAATCCTTTGCGCCCTCGCTTCACACTTGTGTTTTGCTCTCCATTGATGTGTTTTCAGGTATATTGGCAACCTTCTTGACCCTCTAGAGCAATGTCGTTCCTATAATGAAGTGAAGTGGACGTGGAAAATGAATAGTGGAACTAAACTTGGGCCGGCTGGTTCCGAGTCTCACATGTATTCTCCATTTGGAAAGTCTTATATGTACATAATTGTTCACAACAGTTTACGGCCTCGTACTTGCCATGCGCAAGCCAACTGACTTGAACTTGAAGAAAGGAAACCTTATTATGAGTGCTAGATTCAGTGCCATGACTCTCGACACAGAATATAGGGGATCAGCCGAACAAGGTGAGGGCTCAATGAGGGCTGGTCTTTTAGTATGTATTTCAATCCATTTTTGTCGGACAAAAGGCGACTCAATTATAGCATTAGCGCCTTCATTAATGATCATGTCTGACACGAGTGACTGCCATTTGAAATTTGAAATGGTCTCAAATTTTAGGTTTGGAGCAGAGAAATAAGGTTTCCTTGACAGAACTTATCTCATCCTCACGTGCAACTGGATAATCATTTCTTTGCAACATCATGCGCCAAACCAAGCGTCAACACCCAGCTCGTGATCAATACTCTAGCCCACAAGCTCATTCTGATCAGAGCAGTAACAGCACTGTGGACCAGGATCTTCCACACGAAAGTTCAAGCACTATCACTATCTCTCGGAATATTGAGAGGCAGAATCAGAGTGCGCCAGGTAAGCAAAGAGATTGAGATTATTTTTGATGTATTAATGAAGAAATTACAGGCCACCAAGAGTCCGGAGCTCACTTTTTTGGGCATGCCTCAGGCAATACTTTTGTGGGATCACAAATTAACAATGTTGGAAGGGATTTAGTGCAGACCACAAATATCAATTGTAAGTGTTTTAGAAAGCTAAATAATATGTTATCTTTAATGATCTTATCACTAGACGAAAGTGAATTTGCTACTCTCAAAGAGAGGCTGGTTCCTATCTTGCGTCCCGCAAAGAAAACTGAAGAATGCCTGAAAGGTACCCGAGAAAAACTGCTTAAAGATCTGGAAGCATGGGCTATCAGTGGTCAAAGTAAAATTTATTGGATCTTTGGTATTGCTGGGACTGGTAAAAGTGCAGTGGCAGTGTCTCTGGCCTCCAGGATTGGAGATCTGGACCAGAATGATGGAAGTATTTCTCTTGCATTAACATTTCACTGTGTTAAGGGACAGGAGACTAGCAAACCATCTTTATTAGTGCCAACTATTTGTTATCATCTAGCAAGAACATGCCCAGACTACAAGAAAATCTTGATGAAAATATTGGATGAGAATCCATCACTGAATGGACCAGATTTGCCACTGTCTCAGCAACTCAAAAAGTTTCTGAACCCAGACAATTTCAGAAATTCATTGAGTAAAAAGATCATGTTATTAATTGATGGTCTTGATGAGTGGGGAACAGATTTTGATCGTAAAACATTGCTTGAGGGTCTGGTGGATCTTAGCAATAAAATATCCATACTCAAAATGGTCATCACCAGCAGGTCAAACCCAGAAATAGTGAATGTTTTGAAGTCTCCCTCTGTCACCAGTTTTGATCTCACAATGGATTATGACACTAGTTCAGACATTGAATTGTTTATTAGATCAAAACTCAAAGATGGACCATTCACTTTTGAGCAAATAAACAGACTGGTCAAAAAGGCTGATGGTCTATTCATTTGGATTGTGACAGCTCTGGCCTATATAAAGAAGGGAATGAATGAAAGGAAAAAATTGAACATTATTCTTGAAAAGGGACAGGAACAGGAACAGGATAGGAATGGAAGCCCATACCAACAGCTTTATAAATTGTATGACATGGTGTTAGAGGAAGCTTTCAGTGAAGAGGAAGATTGTGAATATTTCAAGGCAGTAATGAGTATACTTCTGGTTGCTGGAGAGCCTATATCAATTGTGGTATTGAGCAAGCTGTTGAATGTTCAGGAGACAACATTTGAGATAGTCGAGAAGGTTTTGGAGAATCTTCAAGCAGTAGTATATGAATATGATGGAAAACTCTACAATCATTTATCCTTCAGAGAATTTGTGACTGGGGGAGACAAATCAGGAAGGTGGCTTATAAAAGAAGAAGGGGCCCACATGACAATGTCAAAAATATGCATGAAAATCTTGAGAAAAGAGCTAAAGTTTAATATCTGCAGGTTGGAGACATCATGTCTAGAAAATACAAAAGTTGTTAATCCACCAATTGGTCAAAGAGTTGAACAATGTATATCACCTGAGTTACAGTACAGCTGTAGGTTTTGGAGCAAGCATATAGTAGGAGGAAGGGAACATTTTGAGATGAAAAACTTCAAAGAGAGCATTAAGGATTTTTTGACACAAAAGTGGCTGATATATTGGCTTGAATGTCTAAGCTTATTGGAAAAGTTAAACATGTATAGTGATTGCCTCAGAAGTACTAAAGAATGGGCAAAAGCATGTCAGGTAAGTATTTTATAACATTCACAATACAAAGAGACTTAATTTTTTTGCCAGGAAAAAGATCTTTATCTACTTCTGGATGAAGTCCAAGGCATGGTGGACAGGTTTTTTGGAGCAATTAAGGAAAGCACTCCACACTTATATGTCTCAGCTCTACCTATGGCTTTAGGACAAGTAGGGTGCTTTAAGGCACTACAAAAGCATATGAAGAACATCATAAAAATCACAATGCAAGCAAAAGACTGGTCAAGTACACTAAAAGTATTGCATTGCTCAGAGATTATAAAATGTGTTGCATACTCCCCTGATGGCAGACACATAGTGTCTGGAGATCATGACAAGACAGTCAGAATATGGGACTCTCAGACTGGACAGTCAGTGGGCCAGCCTCTGCAGGGCCACACTCAATCAATTCAGTCAGTGGCATACTCCCCTGATGGCAGACACATAGTGTCTGGATCTTATGACAAGACAGTCAGAATATGGGACTCTCAGACTGGACAGCCAGTAGGCCAGCCCCTGCAGGGCCACACTGAATCAGTTTGGTCAGTGGCATACTCCCCTGATGGCAGACGCATAGTGTCTGGATCTAAAGACAAGAAAGTCAGAATATGGGACTCTCATACTGGACAGCCAGTGGGCCAGCCTCTGTGGGGCCACACTGAATCAGTTTGGTCAGTGGCATACTCCCCTGATGGCAGACACATAGTGTCTGGATCTTTAGACAAGACAGTCAGAATATGGGACTCTCAGACTGGACAGCCAGTGGGCCAGCCTCTGCAGGGCCACACTCAACCAGTTTGGTCAGTGGCATACTCCCCTGATGGCAGACACATAGTGTCTGGATCTCATGACAAGACAGTCAGAATATGGGACTCTCAGACCGGACAGCCAGTGGGCCAGCCTCTGCAGGGCCACACTGAATCAGTTGAGTCAGTGGCATACTCCCCTGATGGCAGACAAATAGTGTCTGGATCTGAAGACAAGACAGTCAGAATATGGGACTCTCAGACTGGACAGCCAGTGGGCCAGCCTCTGCAGGGCCACACTGAAGCAGTTCAGTCAGTGGCATACTCCCCTGATGGCAGACACATAGTGTCTGGATCTTCAGACAAGACAGTCAGAATATGGGACTCTCATACTGAACAGCCAGTGGGCCAGCCTCTGCAGGGCCACACTGAATCAGTTTGGTCAGTGGCATACTCCCCTGATGGCAGAAACATAGTGTCTGGATCTTATGACAAGACAGTCAGAATATGGGACTCTCATACTGGACAGCCAGTGGGCCAGCCTCTGCAGGGCCACACTCAATTAGTTTGGTCAGTGGCATACTCCCCTGATGGCAGACACATAGTGTCTGGATCTTCTGACAAGACAGTCAGAATATGGGACTCTCAGACTGGACAGCCAGTGGGCCAGCCTCTGCAGGGCCACACTGAATCAGTTTGGTCAGTGGCATACTCCCCTGATGGCAGACACATAGTGTCTGGATCTTCTGACAAGACAGTCAGAATATGGGACTTTCAGACTGGACAGCCAGTGGGCCAGCTTCTGCAGGGCCACACTGAATCAGTTGAGTCAGTAGCATACTCCCCTGATGGCAGACACATAGTGTCTGGATCTTATGACAAGACAGTCAGAATATGGGACTCTCAGACTGGCCCGGGACAGCCAGTGGGCCAGTCTCTGCAGGGCCACACTGAATCAGTTGAGTCAGTGGCATACTCCCCTGATGGCAGACAAATAGTGTCTGGATCTGAAGACAAGACAGTCAGAATATGGGACTCTCATACTGGACAGCCAGTGGACCACTCTCTCCAATGCCATACTAACACACTTTACCCAGAAATATCTCCCATACCCAGTTCTACACCTTACTCTGACCACCAAGAACCATCTTTCATGCTGCAATCTTCCTCACTACAAAACCGGCTTTCATATGTACATTCTCCCCCACACCATCCCTGCAGTCTTGACTCTCAAGGCTGGTTACATTCTCTTGACAACCATTCAGACCTCATACTCTGGATTCCCTATTATCTTAGATTTAGTTTCCTTGATTCCAGACAAGTTTTGACAATTCCTCCAGACACTGCAGGTGCTGTTATCGAAACAGATTGGAGTAATTTTGTTTATGGTGAAAATTGGACTCAGGCTTGGGATGATATCCCTTCACAATAATTTGTTCCTTTTCTTTCCTGATTGAAATTTATAATTTTAAATTTGTTCTGTTCTTCTTTTTTATTTCTATGTTTTTGCTCCCTCTTCCACCTTTTTGGTTCTGTCTAATGTGATCAAGATCCTTGGACTTGACCAATACTAAGTATACCACTTGTCTCAATAATTTGCTCATGTGTTTTAAAAACAGTTACTCATTACATTCATGTCTACAGTATGCTGTCCCAAATGCACAAAAAATATACCAACCCGTTTTTTTAAAATATCATCACCCGTTTTTAATGAGTTTCACCGGCACCCGTTTTCAAACAGCAAGCTTACCTGTTTTTGTAGAATGCCATCACCTGTTTTTAACAAGTTCTCATAAACACCTGTTTTCAAATAGAAATGTTACCCGTTTTCAGTCAGTGACATGAGTGACATGTCCTCGGCTAAAAGCCTACACCTCAATTTGGAAGGTGACTTGCTGGGCCGAGCATCGGCCGAGTGTGGGAATCATCCCCTAACTTGAGATGACAGAGTTCCCACAGCCACCTCTGTACATGACCATTTAGTTAACGGCTTAGTATCATTGAGATGACTAAAACCGACTATTTGCTTGTACAAAACAACTCGGAAATCTTGTTATAAGCTACGTTACATTAGATGAGATCTTGTCACATTTAGAGTCACACATCTAGAGTCACACACTGTGTCACGATGATCACTTAGCAATGTGACAGCTTCTAGATAAGATCTGACCATATTAGGCTTATCTACATCTTACTCAGCAAGTTCCGGCTGTTGAGTGAAAACGGGTAGGTTGCTTGAATAAAAACGGGTAGGTGTTTGAATGAAAACGGGTGGGTGTTTGAGTAAAAACGGGTGGACCCGATGAATAAAAACGGGTCGATTTTTTGTGCAAACCGACCAGCATACACTATGCTGTCCCAAAAGCACAAAAAATAACCCCACCCGTTTTTTTAAAATATCATCACCCGTTTTAATGAGTTTTGTCGGCACCTGTTTTCAAACAGCAAGCTTACCCGTTTTTGTAGAATGCCATCACCCGTTTTTAAGGATTTCTCGTAGGCACCCGTTTTCAAATAGGAATCTTACCCATTTTCATTCAGTGACATGAGTGACATGTCCTCGGCTAAAGCCTACACCTTAATTTGGAAGGTGACTTGCTGTGCCGAGTGGAGGTCGAGTGTGGGAACCAGACTCTAATTTGGAATGACAGAGTTCCCACAGCCACCTCTGTACATGACCATTGAGTTAACGGCTTAGTATCATTGAGATGACTAAAACCGACTATTTGCTTTTACAGAACAACTCAGAAAAGAGAGAAATCACTGCGTTTTCTCCCAAATTTACCTGGGTGTCTATACCTCAATGAATCCTTTCTATACCACCTGTACTTACAACTATACCACACCGATGTAAATCAATGGTATAGACCAACTATCACTGGGCAAGGATAGTTGGTCTTTCCTCGCCCAACCCTGTGACAAACAGTAATAATCAAGTATAGATCGACCATCGTTCCGCGTCACCAAGTATAGATCAAGGAAATATCTAAGTACATGAAAAGCCATCTGCACACCATAAATCACCGATGAAGTATAGTTTCGGATAGACAAATGCTATCTGTACATGATAAATTATCAAAGTACATACCTGGTGTATTATTACTTGTATAGATTGAAAAAAGGTCCTTATAACCCCAGCAAACCAAGCCGTCAATTAAGCCCCCACTGAATTCACAACACCAAGATGCCTGCTCATCCCTCACAGACTACAACTGCGCGTGGCCGTAGAGTTTCTCGTCAGATGGCGGTCCCTGTTCGACGGACCGTCAGTGCCGGATCCCATTCCTCGCACCTTCGTGCTCTTCCTCGTAACAGCGACACGAGTCGTAACCGCTGGTTCAGCGCATGGATCAAAAACAACAAGGAGGACGCCAATGATCCCAATACCGTCATGGTCCAAGGATTCCTACACCCCAACGACTGCGGTCAGCATCAAGTACTCGTGGAGGTCTCTCATAGGGTCATACTGGTACTGTGAACTCTTCACCATCCAACAACGCTTTGTACTGATTATGTCAATAGAATGAGCGACTCGGTCCTTCTTTTGACTTCCATATCCTTAGAGTGCGCGCATGGATCCCCGCGCCTTACGCCTCTGGCTTGTATGCCGCTCCCAGTCCCAGATGCATTATGCAAACCCACCTTGGGAACGAGAGGGCCCCACAGTGGACACGCCTTCTCACTCACCCTGTCCGTTTCCGACAAGACCGTGGACAAGTGGCCATTTTGTTCAACCAGGCAGCATACGGCCCCGCCTACGAGATCTCTGTGAGTACATTCATTGTTGGATCATTGAGGGTAAGCTCACCTTGAATAGACTGTCACGCGTGGCCTACTCCTTGACTGGGCCAAATTGGCATCGGTGAGCACTTGATATTCCCCCCGCTCAAAGTAGTAACCTAATCATAATCACGGCCAGGTCGGGACTTGGGCTGAAGACCAAGCCATGTTTGCCGATCGCGAATTGCAAGCTAGCTTTCCGCACAGAGAGAAAGACTCTGGATTCGAGTTCATGTAATTAGTTACCCATACAATTATATTACCTTGTAAAGTTCGATACGAAACCAATCTTGCCAATTGTAATTCTGTTCAAACATAGCTTGTGCAAAAAGTATATAACATTGAGGGCTACTGT
>ML179744.1:0-55541 GCA_004369135.1 Dendrothele bispora CBS 962.96 | reverse complement strand
GTTCATATATGCATCGGTTACGCGGAATTAATTCGAGCGGGACAGAAGACATCTCTCAACCGGTCAAAACTCAGATCAATCACGGGATAACCCTTCCTTTCCGACGGAGAACATAGAAGACAGTCGGATGAACAGTTTTAACTTAGCAGTCAGATCAACAGATCGAACGACCACGAGTTCCTCCTGACGTTCTGCCACTCTGACGTTCCGTATATGAGATGGGAGAAACAATAATAAATGTTACAAACAGCAAAGTACAGTACTGGTAAAACACATGAGAAGCAAAATGAAAGCAATCCAGACCAACAGTACGTATCGAGGGAGATTAATACCATTCAGCGGAATTCAAAGCTCGAGCTGGCGCGCTCCGGAACATGGGACAACGACAACTGTTGGTACCTTCAAGAATAAGTATCAGAACTGAAGTTCACATCATTGACAAGTAGTATGATACGCACGGCTCAGAGTTTTGATGGAAGTAAAACCCGCTCATTGTGGCTATTGGCGCGGACTGGCGAGGGCCTACGGAGGGAGAGCGACCTCGCCTACGAGTACTAGAGTCTCTACGAGAACGAGTCGGACTTTCTGACTTGGGTGGTAGTACTGAGGCGGTGTCGATTTCGTGGTTTTCAGGTGTCAATGGCATATGCTCAGAAATCTTGGAACCAGAAGGGTTGAAGTCTACGCAGACGTAGTAAAACCCTGAAGAATAAAGAAAAGCGGAGTATAGCTGTTAGGAAAATTCTGATGCGAGTGAATAGAATATATCACACCTGCGAAGCTAGCCCCGTTGATGTCTTGTACACGATGATCAGGCACCAAGAACCTTTCTTTCCACCTCATGAAAACAGCTCCACGATCTCGGTCACTCATGGTTAGGTGCGGTTTTTTGAGTTCGTTTTTAACGTGCCGGAAAGCAGGAAAGCGCGACCAATGGACAACGTCTTCCTGTTCGGTAGCCCCCCAATTTTGTGTCAAGAAACCATATCGGCTTCCGATGATTTCAGCGTCAAAATAGGTGGTCAATTCAGGCCAGTCATCTGTCAAACCACGAATGCGCAGGTACCCGCATAGAAAGGAGGTCGTGAAGTCAACATCCTACGATAGAAGTGAGTAAGAACGGGACACGAGACACTAGAATATAGTGCGTACCACGATGGTGACATTCACATCATAGCTATTCCTGCCACTTTTCTGCGTCCCTTGAAAAGTAGCACCAGGATACAGACAGTGGTGCCCTTGCGAACGTACTCGTAAGCGGGTGATATCTGTCAGCGGACTGGGGTATTTTGATGAGCGGTCATGTACCCCGGTATGGACGATGGATGAATGGGGAGAAGGAGTAGGGAAAGTAGATGAATTATGAGCTGAATAAGATGGATCGCTTGAATGGACGGAGTGTAATGTAGATTTGGATGGATACGATGATGTTATATCAGAGAAGAAACTACAGGCAGTCTCGGGGACGGTCGGTAGAATCATGTCTGTGTCCTGGTAGACCTGGTCTTCGGGACAGGTTACCGAAGACAGGTTGTGAAACGCAGCATCAACGTCTGCAAAAGGTGAGGCATCCTGACGAGGGAATGGATTTATTGAGGAAAAATCTTGGCAACCTGCACAGACGATGGCTTCTGCGCCAGGCAAGAATATAGAGTTTGCGGAGTCGACGGGGGAGTGACATCTGCTACAGAGCTTGACCTGGCTCTGTTGGGCGTCCGCAAAGGGCTGACCATCGATAGACTGACTGTATTCTGAGGGCATTGTTGACGGCGTTGAACTAAGGTGGTAGTTGTGAAGGAGTCGAGAACCGACAGCTGAGAGTTAGAGTGGGAGGATCCAGAAGGGCCTGCGACGACAGCACGTGGATATCAACACTCCAAACTCAATTACACTTAACAGTGCCAGCACTGCAATTACTCTGATGAGAACACCGTACAGCACCATCCCGAAACTAGAGTTCTATTTCGCGACACTCTATTCTATGCATTACGAGGCTATGTATCAAACTTTTCTTTGGCGTTCATGCACGGACTTTTTCGTCAACAGGTGTAACTTCGGCTGTTTTCACATCGTCTTTTGAGGATTCCTCTCCGCTGTTACCCGTTCGTTCACCCATTTCTCCCTTCTCCACGTCAGGTTCGACGGATTTTTGCTTCTCGTGATTACGTACAGTATTACGATGAAGCGTATAACGGCGTATGAAAAGAACTAGAGCAAGCACCAAAAAGATTTTAGATGTCTCTCTGGGTAATGACAGTGTAACACCTACCCATCACGAACGTTGCACCAATAATAGGCGTACAGACCAGCCATATCGAGCTGATCGAGCGCGCATATGCTTGAATGACCTGAGCTCTTTGAACCGGGTCCTAAGTAAACGAGTCAGATGGAAAAGTCGATCAAGGATCCGGATTAAGTCTTACAGGTATCTCGTTCAAATGTCGCACGCTTTGGCTTAGAGCAGAGCTAGAAGTATCTAGTTGAATATTTGGTATCTTAGCCAGTCTTTGCCGCAAAGTCTGGATGACAAAAATTCTGATCAAAACTTCTGGATTGCGTGTGCCGGCATAATCACTTACATTGGAGAAGATGGCCTGCCCAATGGAAATTCCTACAGTACCGCCAAGCGTTCTGAAACAACCACATCAACTTGAGACCTATAGACGCAGACATAGAAACCCCTCACCTGATGAATCCGAAGGCACCCGTACTAGTTGCCATATCCCTCAGGGGCATGGCTGCTTGAAGACCAATGAGCGGCGTCTAAAATCCAGTTACGAATATCCCTCTCGACAAAGGAAACTTTGTTACATACCTGGAATAAGCATCCAAAACCCAACGCAGCCACGAACGGATAAAGGACTTTTTCCGGGCTACAGGATCATTTAATTTCGTAAGTAATAGAACCAATTGTAG
Source organism: Dendrothele bispora CBS 962.96 (assembly GCA_004369135.1). Classification (NCBI taxonomy): domain Eukaryota; kingdom Fungi; phylum Basidiomycota; class Agaricomycetes; order Agaricales; genus Dendrothele; species Dendrothele bispora. The sequence goes on along the minus strand of ML179744.1, from coordinate 52,625 downwards.
GCACACACATGTTCGAATTAGCATCCAGCATAATCATTAAACCATATCCTAGAGTAAAGATCCCCCATCCGATCCACATGATGATGCGGTACTCGCGAGTCCTGGTGACGAGGATACCGGATATTGCAGAAAGGATAGCGGAGCCACATGAGAAGGGAATCATTCTACACGAAGGTCAAGTCAGTGAGAAGTAAATTGGACATGAAGTATGTTACGAACCTGACACCAGCACCTGTCGCTGAGGCTCCGAGAATTTGAAAGTATACCGGAAGATAATAGGCACCTGCACAGGATGTCAGGGAATCGGATTGCAGCTATTATGGGATGGACTTACCCGGAAAAAATGTCAACGCATGCATAAATGCAGAAATGAGAATTATCGATGTAGTTCTTGTCTGAATAATGCCCTGTCAGTGTGCCTGAAACAATTAAGATGGATGGGACACACTTGGAACAATCTTCGAGGCAATATGGCAGATTTTGTTGTAAAACTTTCGTAAAACCCAGAAAGCACAAGTAAGCATGCCCCGGCGGCAACAAGTGCAATAGTCTCTGCGGAGCTCCCTAGAAAGTCGCGTTTGTATTTGTCAGACCATGTATTCGAGATACTTACATGATGTTTCGCTCGAATTGAATCCAATCAGCAAACATAAGACGCCTACAACAATGAGCAATAGTCCGATAAAGTCGAATTCGCGTGCATGCTCCTTGAATGTCTTATGAGGTCGCGGGTTAAGATTCAGGAAAAAGAAAAGGATGAGAGTGGCGGCACCCCCTGTCGGCCTATAGAGATAGATCAGGATTAGGGAGAGAAAGAGATCTCATTCAACAGCAATTGACTGACAAATTTATCCAGAAACACCTACGGACAGAGCGATAAGTACTCGAAGCATATATAACCAATAGAAAAAAGCATTACCATCTCCAGCTAACGTGGTCCGTAAATACCTTATGAAGAGGTTGAGAATCGACGGTAACCTCTGGACTTCTGAAGACTTACACCTCCAAGCAGTGGGCCAACGACGGATGCAATTCCCCAAGTTGCTCCAATGAAACCGCCATATTTTCCACGCCTATTGAAATTTGTAAAAATTTCAGAGTGATGGGAATTTAAGAGCAGCTTACTCCTCCAAAGGGACTATATCGCTGATCGTTATATTGACCTATATACGCCTCAGAGACTAAGTATGACGCCTTGAAGTAAAAACTCACCAGTTGCATGATGCCACCACCACCGATGCCTTGAACCGCACGACAAACAATCAACCATATCATAGACTGAGCGGCGCCACACAAAGCAGATCCTATCTGATGATCATTCGATTCAGAGTATCCATGTAGAAGACGAATGATACATACGAGAAAAATAATAATACTGCCGTAGAGGATGGGTTTTCGACCTGTGGAAGTCAACTCGACCGTTTAGGTCCCGATAATCTCGGAACATTAGACAAAACTCACCAACGATATCCGACAGTTTTCCGTACAACGGCGAGAGCGTTGCAGCAGCTAACAAATAGGCGCTACCAACCCAACTGTAGTTTTTTCCTCCACCGAGATCGCTAACAATAGTTGGCAAGGCTGTTGCGACGATGGTCTATTCAAGATACAAAATGAGAAGTACACAAAGAAAACATGATCCATCCGTACCTGATCCATGGCACTCAAAAAAACGCTACACATGAAGCCAAGGAAAACCTGTTTTCAAAGATATTGAAGGATATTTTGGAGTGCATCAAAGACAGGGAAACGCACAACAGGGAGATTGTTCTTGGGCAGTATGTGAGTTTCATTATTCCACGACTGGCCTGGCTTCCCTTTCTTGACTGGACCGATTTGTTCTTGGATCGTTGCTTGGTCGATGTCCGATGAGGACTGCAATGTTTCACCCGGTTTGTCCTGGACGGATGTTGGCATATCTGCTTTGGAATGAGCAGGGATCGTCATGGACATCGTGGAGGGTCGTGGTAGTTAACCAGGAAGGAACCCAACGGAATGCCCTGGGGAGCTGTAGCAATAAATAGTAGCAGATGGCATGCCTAAGTTGCAATTACAGGAGTTCTCATCGACCATTGACGTGATACTATGCCGAAGCGATCACATTTGCCGTGGATGTGCCGCGGCCACCCGGGTCACCTTTCCGCGTTGTCATTTCCGGTCGAGATACATATGATGACGATCTGCCATGTAAATGAAGGCTTGATTTGATTTTTTGTAGTCGACTCAAACTAACAGTGAATCACCTTGAAGCTTCTTCGTCTCATTGTCCTAAATTTCCCTCTTACAAATACACTTGCCTACACCACCGGATACGGTTAAAAATTACTGACGGTTAAACGGGGCCATTACCGATTTTTCTTACATGTGCCGAAGTCCTGAAGCACGAAAATAGTTGTGGGACGGAAGAGAGCCGTCCATACAAAGGAGTCATATAAATGTGACTCAACTTCATACTCAGCGATTCAGGCTTCAGCATCCAACCTCTCTGATCTAATTACCCGTACATGCAACTAATCTGACATACGTATTCAACCACCACAGACGATTTGATATGTCCGCAATACATCCTGAAAGAGTTTACTGTCATTACCAAAAATGAGAAAGATGTTGTGAATACAAAGGACAATGACTAGTGGGATAGGTACGATGGATACGGTGGCTATTTGAAAACACGGCAGAGGAAGACGGCGACGAAAATATTGACAATATGTGGACAAGGAATTAAAGATCCGAATCATCTTCTTCGGGGAGGGGAACAGCTTCAGCCTAATAAAAACGGTGAGTTTCCGAGCGCTTCACTATGAAGTAAGACATGCCTGTTGCAATTCCCTCTGATATTGTTCCATGAGAGCGGGATCGACATGTACCTCGGCGGGAGCCAGAGCGGGCGCGGCAACAAATTCTAGGGTGGGGTTACTGTACCGTATTCATAAGCAAAAGCGTGGTAAGGAACGAATAATAAGATGTACCCAACCAACTTCCTTGCAAGCCAGAGGAAAGGCTTTTCAAAGTTATAGTTGGACTTGGCCGAGATCTCGAAGTATTGGAGATTCTTTTTGCGATGGAAAGTAACAGCACCAGTCTTGACTTTTCGCTCCTACAGCACGAAGCGTTTAATAAAGAAATAAAAAGGACCGAGAATACGGGGCCAACCTTGACGTCAACTTTATTGCCACAAAGCACAATTGGTATGTTTTCACAGACACGCTCGAGGTCACGATGCCAGTTAGGGACATTCTTGTAGGTGATACGTGAAGTCACATCGAACATAATAATACCACATTGGCCTTGAATGTAGTATCCATCTCGCAGACCACCGAATTTTTCCTGACCAGCGGTGTCCCAAACGTTGAAACAGATGGTACCGAAGTTAGTGGAGAAGGACAGGGGGTGAACTTCAACACCAAGAGTGGCTGAATGCAGTATTTCATCAGATGCATTCACAGGAGACAAAGATCGCGAAAGCTCGACACCAGAATCGACGAAATCAACAAATAAAAAAAACGTACCGATATACTTCTTTTCGAATTCACCAGTCAAGTGGCGCTGTTTGGATGAAGTGATCGGCATACGATCTCAAAGAAGTAACGTAGGCGACTTACCTTCACGAAGGTGGTCTTTCCGGTACCACCATCACCAACTGGCGGAAGGTAAGATTGTTTAGCGCAATAGATTTATGGAGGATAGGTCCAAACATGGAACGCCGATATGGTCGAGTTGGGATCGAGAAAGAAAAGTGAAATCGATGAAAGAAAATTTGGACGCGTTAGGTTGTGTTGCTTTGTTCATCGAAGCCATCGACGACGCACCGAGTACAAGTTTGAAGGTAGGAACTTCTGGTTTTGCGTCAGACATTTGGAGTGGCCTCTACAAGGGAGAATATGGTACAGAGGAGAGAAAGTAGGCGTCTGGTCCAAAGCGAGTAAACAGAAAGGGCGATCCCGATATTAGATAAGAGTCATGTGCTCTCTCAAGCTTTCTCCAACGCGCGGGTTGCAGCTGAGGTTGAACTATGTGTAGCGAGTGACGTGTGTCAGTCTTTAGTGGTAAATTCTCAGTCGTAGAAATGTATCAAAGTCATGTACAAGGGTATATATGTACTACATGTACTGGAAGATCAGTACAACTTCCACCGAGAGCCTGTGTATGCTTAACAGAACCGGTCACTATAGACGGTGGTTTAGTATAGACTCCAATGGTACCAGAAGACTAATCACACCTTTTGAGTTTGGCACGCCTGTCCAGCAAAGCTTCTTGCAGGCGACCCTCTTTCTTTGCTTGTTTTAGCTAAAGAGAATTTGAGTCAAACCGGAACAACGACATGAAATTATCAACGTACTTCTCTTTTATCTTGGGAAGAAACAACGCTCCGTCCGGCACCCCAAGCCTGGTGGAGGCGGCTGTACCACAATCAAGAAACAGCAATGACTATCATGGGTGAAAACCTACTTTGTGCCAGCTTCATCAATCCTCGAGGTACCAACCATGCCCTCTTTCAAACTCTTCTTCTTTTCCTCTTCGTGTGCTTCTTTCTTGTATTTATTTTGGATCTTCACCCAGAACCTTTCTCCAAAACCAACGTTTTCGCTGTCACCACGGAGCTGTAGTGACCCTCCCGCGACCTCGTCGACACTAAGATACTTTTCGTAGATGTTCATGAATGCGATCATCCCATCCGGTAATACTACAGGTGTCCATTCCTCTTGGGGACCCCGAGCGTCTCTATCTGCAGAAACAATCCCGTGTGCATCACAAGACAGGAATTTTCCCTCTCCGGTCCCAGAGCGCAGGTTAATTGTCGGGGAACCTGCAACTCTAGTGACAACCCATACTTGAGCCACATCTGCGGGGGTACGGTCAATTAGCCTGACTTCCTCGTTGACTTCAGACTTGTCCTTGTCTAGGGCATGTAAGACGACGCGATTTGTGGTAGAGTTGAAGTTCAAGCTGATTGGGGACGGGTCGGAGGGATGATATATGAATGTAGGACCGCGAATTTCCATAGGATTTTCGGGGAGCACCCATGTTTCTGGATCGACATCGTCTTCTTTTCTTTGTCTCGTACGTTTAGGAACCGCGGCATCCTCGTCACCATCCTCCTCTCTCTTGCGCCTCTTCTTGGTCTTCTCACCCTTGAACTTGAGCTTCATGGAGCGCACTTGCCCGGACGACATGATAGAGCGAGTAACAAGGAGACACTTACTGACTATTCCCACACTCGGCGACAGCCTCGAAGCAAAGGGTGAAATAATTTGTGGATTTTTCTTTACCGCAACGTCGCCTGGTTTATTGGGAAACCTGGCGGATCGTATGGTAATAACGCGGGGTATACTCCTGGAATATGTACAAGAATTTGAGGGATACATAAAGTAAAATCTCCTTAAATAAATATATTGAAAGGCCGTTGAACAACAGGCACAAATAAACTTCTACCAACCTTCGACTGTCGAATAGTATTGACCCCCCAACAGAAAGGACGCAAGCCTTGTCCAAAACAGATTTCAACGAATATGAAGTACTCCGCTGGTGAGACTGTCATCCTTTTGTCCTGACTGACTTTCTCGACCTTCTTTTCACTTTTTGCGTGCTGGATTTGTGAAATCGAGTATGGATGACGCTGATGGCAAAAATTTAGATGTCTCCTCCTCAAGGCGCAAGGCTCGCAAGGCCCACTTCTCGGCCCCCTCCTCCATCCGCCGTAAAATCATGTCCTCTCCTTTATCAAAGGAGCTTCGTGGCAAGCACAATGTACCTTTGTCCCTCTGGAGTTTCATTCAGTCACTCATGACACACTTTTTTCAGACCCGCTCTCTTCCTATTCGCAAGGACGATGAAGTTAGGATTGTACGTGGAAAATATAAGGGCCGGGAGGGCAAAGTCACCCAGGTGTACAGGAAGAAATGGGTCATTCATGTCGACCGTGTACAGAGGGACAAGTCGAATGGTGCAACGGCCTCGATTGGTATTCATCCCAGCAATGTGGTGATCACTACTATCAAGTTGGACAAGGATAGGTGTGACGTTCCATGAGTTTCGATCTTGACGTTTTCTTACCTATGTGTAGGCGGGCGATTCTTGACAGGAAAAACAGGAAGGCTAACGCTGATGTCGAGATGGTTGACGTGAGTCTTTCTACGTTTCTGGCTAACTGAATCTCAACTTTTACCCCAGTAATTGGAGTCTGCTGTATGATTACCGACTTACCCTATTGTTTCTTCAAAAATCTATGTTATGTATGCGTCGAGTCATATGCCATTTTTCCAACATTGTATGCATTATTTGGAATGATTCGAAACATGGAACTCATGGTCCATGCTTTTCATGTGTGCGTATACGCTTTCTTGCGATACAAAAGATTCTGTTCAACATTGTAGATTGCGTGTCACAATCAAATTATTGGTATGAGGTGCATTACATGGCGTCAATGGTAATAATGTCCAAATTACAAAGTCGTGTGGCCGATTAGAAGATAACATCGTCGTCTTTGCTACTGAGAAGATCCGTACTACCTTGTTGCTCGTCGTCAAAGGCTGTTGGCTGTTCCGTATCTTCTGGGGCCACAGGATTCTCTACGGCATTCCCTCTTTTCTTCTTTCCTTGAACTTTTTTCAATCTGTGAATGGACAATGAGATCGAGATTATAATTTGAGAATAATGACCTCACCTGAAAAATTCTTCACGGTCCATCTCGTCCAGCTCACTCATGATGTATTTGATAGTATTGTCTAATTTTGGAATGACAACATGTTCAATAGCGTTAACTCGTCGGTTGGTGGCCCGAATGACTTCGTCCAGGATGGTAAATGCTGTCTGTAGTGATGCTAACTCGACCAAAGTCTCGATGGCCTTGGCATAGACCTCCTTCGCTTTCAGAACTTGCTGACCGCCCCGACCAAGACCAGTGAGATTGAAGTCTGTTGAGAACAGTCAAGCAGCGTTACGATAGCATCCCAGCGCAACGAACCTGATCCTGGTACACGTTCCACTTCGAACGCTGGCAAGACAACCCCGGAAACATTCTCCTGCTTCGATTTCACTTTGAACGACGCAGATTTAGCTTGCTCTTGTACCAGGTACGATATGTCTCCTGTCGCATACGTGACTTCTGCCATGGAGAGTGAAGCCAATTGCATCACTCGGCCCATCTTCCTTTTGGCCTGTCGTTCCAAGATGAGGTACCGCTATTTCGATGAGACAATTGGTCACATACTTCATCGACCTTCTTCAGGATGGACCTGAATCGTGTAGTCAATGCATCTCGTTTCTTGGCCAAGAGAGAATGTCCAGTTTGAGCACCCTTCAGTCTCAACTTAGTGTTCGTGAGGGCCATCCTGGTAGCAAAGACATTTTCACGAGACCCTGTTCCGGCCATGGAGGATGAGTGAGACAAAGAAAAGAGATTGCAGTAGGACGATGCAAGTGTTACACTTGTAGAAAGGTAGTGACGTGATTACAATTGATTACGCTGTTACCCCCTCTCTTTGCTAAAGTCGGGTGTCTTCCGCGGTTACTTCAAATATAGAGCATACATAGCAAACAGGAAAAATGTAGTGTTATAGTACTAGGATATCGTATATTTCCCATAACTCTTCTCAGGATCGAACACTTCCCATCTCGACGCCGGGAAAATATGTTTGTTTCTGGCATACCAACTTCTTTCCACCACTTTTCCAGCGTGAGATTCGTCCTTTTCCCTAGTTGCATCGGCAAGCAGTCGAACGTCGTCGTGTACGTCAAAGTTGAAGAGTGGACCCGATTTTCCTCGAGCTTTGTTGACAATAAAGTCGTAGAACGTGTAGTGCTAGCCAAATCTCGGGTCAATGTCAAAGACAACCAACGCAGAAGACTCACATGAGGTATAATGAGGTCTTCCTACAATGAAGGTTTATATATTAACGAGTATTGAGCGAAATGACATTACCCACCTTAACATACATCAAATTGTCAACGCTGACACCCCGAATCTCGGGGAACTGTTGCCTGCATTTCTCAAGAAAGGTACTGACAGAGTCACCCTTCTTGCACTGAGGAGATAGAATTTCGGTCGTCAATCACTGAACTTGAGAATTGCAACTTACTGTGACACTCTTGCGGTGACCACTGCCATCCCAGTAGGAGTAGGTAATTTCAATATCCTCCTGCTTCAATTCTTCCTGCTTTTTCAACCATTCCTGGCGTAGCCGTTCTCGCTCCTTTCTCTCGGCTTCTTCCCGTTCTCTATCAGGAAGAAAGGACGTATCGACATGAGGGTTTTTGCGAAACTTGCCTCGCTTAGATGCGGGCTCCTCTGAGTCTTGTCTGGGAGTTGAATGCCCGGACCCTTCTGCGGCGTCGTCTGCTTCACCTTCATCATCCATAGCAAAAGATAGCGTAGCTTTTGCGGTTTTCTTCCGTTTTTTCACTTTTCTTGTATCATCCCTAAACATATTCTCCATGTCCTGTAAGCCATTTGAAAAGAAAAAGAGAGAAAAAAGAATGATGGAGAAGGTCCGCGACATACTTGAGTTCATTGGTACGCGCTGCTTCTCGAGCCTTTGCCTCCTCGAGTTCTTTCCTTTTCTGTTGAAACTCCTCTAGATGAACGAGCCCGACAGTGCTATGTTTGAGGGAGTCCTCCATAGAATCATGTTGCCCAACGAAACGGTTGGATGAAGGACGGGCTTTCTCAGTCTCGTTTATGAGATTCTTCTTCTGGCGTTCAAATTCTTCGCGCATCTTGTCCCGTTCTTTGGCGAGAGCATCCTCTCGCCGACCCTCCGCTTTGCTTGTCGACATTCCGTGATGAGTGTAGAAAGATGAGTTAAACCGTGGGTCGGAGAACGAAATTTCTCGCGCGTTCCTTTCTGGTAAACTTTCAAGTGCACGTCGCAAGTGCAAAATGGTCCATATTCTTGGGATCAGTCTTCCAGACAGTCAGCTGGCTCGAGTATGTTCTCTTAGTCTTTTATTGATTTATTCAGTCTCAAATTTGCATGTAGTTCGCGTTGACTTCGATATATGGCATAGGACACCATACGTCTCATCGCCTATGTGCACGGTTCCAAATACACGATAGGTGCAAAGTCAAGGACCTTACCCCATTTCAAATCACTGCTATAGCATCCTTCCTTTCTTCTCCTAAAACGGCCCCTCCTGTACCTCATTACCCCCTTGCGACTCCAGACTTTACCCCCCGTCCAGCGAAAATGTCGTCGCACGAGCTACAGGCAGAGTTTAATGCTGCACAAGCTACACAAAGACAAAGAAAGCAGGAAAAACTCCTAGCTTTGGGAAAAGCCCTTCCTGATGCAAAAGCCGAATCCAAAACTCGAGATCCTTTAAACAACTTGAAGATAGAATCGGAGTTACGCAGGGAGGTTCGGGAGAACATCGCTCACCAAAGAATGATTGGTAGCTATGTTGGCCGCCGTCATGCAATGAACCTCCCAGTAAGAGGTCAAAACACTCAATCCAACGCGAAGACCGCCAAAAAACTCAACCGGTTGAACCGTTATGGATAATGTACGTCAACGACCTACTCTTTTTCTTCGCTTCATTCACTCATTGTGGCACAGATATCTTTGGTCTTCGCGCTGGTATATACCAATCATGTCTAGCTTAGAGGGCCTGCAAATTCCAATTCTCATACACTGTTACAAATATAACACAAGGACCCCTTGTTCTAATCATCCCCAACTGGCACCTCCTCTTCTAGATACTTGACAAGACGTACTCTTATTTCTGTTGCTTCATCCCCGCGGAGCACGTCTGAAATGAATTCGGCTTGCACTTGCATCTGAACCTGTTACACTTGATTATTAGAAGGATCCATTACGAGGAACATAAAGCATACCATTTCCAGTGCGCCTCGAATGACCCCACACAGAACATTGCTGAACCAAAGACCACCCTCTAAGACATCTTCCGGTAGTTCGACAAATTCCGCCAGTGGATTCTCGTCAAACGTAAGCACAAATGATGAACCGTTGTCGACTTGTGGTGCAGAACCCGTGCTAGTTGGCCGACTAGAGTTCGGTACAGGAGCATTATGGGTGACAGAAGGTACAATGTTTAGGAATGATTTGAACCCAACCTGTACACGTAAAGAATGAAATTTGAGCCCCAAATGAGATCTTGAGTACGACTAACCTTCGCGATCACTTCTCCCACTTCCCGAAAATCTGTACATCTACCCAAACCACTTTTCGCCAAGAAATCTTCAATTAGACGCGTTCCAATATTGTATCCCATTTTCTCCAGTTGTTTGTTGACTTCTGCAAAGTCTTCATAGTCTTGTATAAGCTGTACGACTAGCGCGCCGTACGTCAAGGCGAAGAGTTCAGCATTCTGAAACCAGCGTTGTACTGAGGAAAGCATTAGAACATGGAGTAGTTTGATGACTGACAACTTTCTCTGCTCTTCCCTTCCAAAGATCCTCTCCTCGCGTAAGATATTGTTTGCTTGTGGTGGCCATTGGATTGACGAATACTTATCGGTATGAGTGAAGTGGTTAAACCCTAACCTAACCCTATCACGATCCTTGTTTCTTCCTCTTAAAAAATGTCAAGACCCGAACTCCAGGCGCCCCCCGAAATTGTAACATAGATCTATTTTTTCAATGACCAATCTGACTTTTCATAGTATTACGGCGATGTAGAAGCCAAAAAATATACCAAAAAGTTCGTCTACCCTCACGTTCCAAGCCTCATGTAGACTACACTCAACTTTCGATTTGAATAACGCAGTACTCGCAACCAGCAAATCCAGGCCGATATGACCTATCGAGCATTAGAACTTTTGAACCTTCCTCCTGATGAACCTGCCCTCTTACTTGATATTGGCTGTGGGTCGGGTTTGTCTGGAGAAATTTTAGACGAGGAAGGCTATATTTGGACCGGAGTCGATATTGCACCTAGTATGCTAGGTGATTATATTCCAAAAATATCTTGATAATGTTCATTACTTATTCTTGTTGCAGAGGTCGCGTTAGAACGTGAAGTCGAGGGCGATTTGTTTTTACAGGACATTGGTCAAGGATTTGGTTTTCGACCAGGAAGTTTTGACGGTGCTATCAGGCTTGTATTTGCAGTTCAAAAACAGTTTACGTCTTCTGATTTCTCCACTAGCATTTCAGTTTTACAATGGCTCCTCAATGCAGAAACAAGCCATCCGACTTCCTCTCCCCCTCACCGTCTAAATCGCTTCTTTACAACCTTGCATTCGGCTTTGAAAAATCCGTCTAGAGCCGTTTTCCAATTCTACCCTTCTTCCGATGACCAAATTCAACTCATCACATCAATAGCACAGAAGGCCGGTTTCGGTGGCGGTATCATTGTGGATTATCCCAACTCGAACAAAGCTAGAAAGGTGTTTTTATGCTTACTCGTGGGCGGCGGGGGCGGGCAACAGCAGATGCCGAAGGGCCTTGATGGAGAAGAGGTCGAAGATAGTAGAGCTCGGTTTGAGACCAGGAGGGAGAGGACCGGGAAGGATAAAAATGGAAAGAGGAAGAATATGAAGGTGATTGATAGGGATTGGATATTGAAAAAGAAAGAGGTGAGTCTGTATACCTAATGTTCTTTGTCGCGTTGGCTTACTTGGACTTTTAGTTATACCGTAAACGAGGGAAGGAAAGTGTTCCAAGGGATTCAAAATTCACTGGGAGGAAACGAAGACCTGTATTCTAAACCGTCTTTTGGTATCGTTCCCTCATGTACGGACTTGTGTACCAATATAACCATTATGTTTAGCGAGTGAGTATTAGGTTAGCTCGTAAATCTATATACTTTTGTTCTGGAAGTACTCCTGACAGGCAGCAAGAGCGTTTTTCGGGTCTGGGTTACGAATGAACAGACCTTGTAAAGCTGCCATACTGATTCGTTTGCCCTTGTTCATTTCGTCCTCTATCAGGTTCTGCATTGCTCGCCCGAGATCCTCTAGATCCAAATCTGGAGAATCTGCCCCGAAGAAACGCGTGAAGAGGGTGTACCCCTGGTGAGGACTTGCATCGCCAATATACTCGGCTACGTCTACACGGCCAGGACGTATGAGAGCAGGATCCAGTCTTTCGATGTGATTTGTGGTCAAGAAGAGAATGCGTTCTTCGCCAGACGCGACACCGTCTATAGCGTTAAGGAACCCTGAGAAGGTAACGGAAGACTGATACCTTAGAAAAAATGAATATAATCATGAAACAGTAATATAGGAAGAGACATACCCATCTTCAGATGTTTGAACACGTTTATTAAACGCTGCATCCACATCTTCGATAAGTACGAAACTTCGATCGGGGGCATGCGAGAGTAGGTGATTCAATTTGTCGTCCCCTAAGCCTCTCTCGGACAGATTAAGAAGGCATATATCATAATTAAGGGCACCCGCAAGTGCTTGAATGAATGAACTTTTGCCCGAGCCGGGAGGCCCATAAAGAAGGTAACCACGGCGGTAAGGAATGCCTAGGGCCGTAATGTCAATCCAGGGAATCCAGAGTGAACGTTAAGGGAGACCACCGCTTACCTCGATTTGCGTACCATTCCCGTCGAGCCAGAAAAGCCTTAACATCACTTTCAATATTTTCTGCAACACCTTGATCCAAAACGACACTTTGCAGAGGTCGTTTCCGACGAGGCTGTCCAAAGGGCCTCCACTCGGTGCCCCAAGCAGTATGAATAACAAGCTTTCCTTCCTGACCTTGCATTGCAAGGTCTCTTGCTTCTGCCAACAATTGAGGGAAGACTGCACGGTCTCGTGAAAGCGTAGTGAGTGTGACAGTCTCCCAAGGAACACCAGACATCATTTGCATAGATTGGGTTTCTCGCTCGCGAACAACCTGAAAGAAGGCTATGAAATGAGCAAGGCAGAAGAATTGTCAACAAGAGACATACCTGCATCCAAACACCGCGGTAGTTGAACCAATGTCTACCTGTTCCGGCCACCAAATTGAATAACACATTTGAACTTCCATTATGACGTTGCTCGACAGTGGTTTCAACGCTCAATGTATGGGGGCGACCAAGGAGGGATCTTCCTCCCATTCCTTGCCTTGCATTTTGGTGTGCCATCCATTCAAGGAACCAAGGATAAGCACGGTCCTTGTTGCTGATTTCGACCGAAACCAGCATACGGCGACGCAACGCAACATTACTGACGGTAGCTAGCTTTCTCAAGGCACCCAAACAGACACCTACACCCTTGAAAAACTGTTAAAGTATGAAACTAATAATTCGACTTGGATGGTCACCATAAGACCAAATCCGGCCTGAAAATAGGGACTATTTCGGAGCGAAGAATGAGGTTCGAATTGGTATACAGAGGAAAAAGACGTACTTGTTACCAAGAAACGCGTCGATCCATGGTGCATTGAACGTCGAGAGAGATTGTGAACTGGCGTCTGAGACGGCAGTGACAGACTGGACCATAAATTGTTCGAGAGTTCTCAAGTCGGCAATTTGAAAACCTTCACGTGCACGTTCTATTTGGCCTTTATTTGGAACGCGTCTTGTCGAGCATTTCCGCGTTGCCACTCGACTTGACCTGATCATCATGCCTACTCGTTCTGCTATTCTCCAAGCATATTCTGACCTTGGTGTACAAGAGGCACGTTCTATTTTTTTTTCTTTCGCAAGTCGACCCCTAAATTTCTCTATCTACTAGGGTGCTTCTCTGGAAGCCGTTAGAGCCGTCTACAAACAGGTAACTCCTTTTTTTTCTTCTGACCGGCTGCGATTTGAGGTCTCTAATCTCTGCTCAGCGCGCTCTTGTCTGTCACCCCGACAAGTCAAAGGATCCAGACGCCACTACTAAATTCCAGGCGCTAGGGGCAGCCTACAAAACACTTGAGCAACATCTTGACAGTTCATCCAGTCATTCGAGAGGAGTTTACGCTTCTGACGATGAATATGAATACTGTCCATGCTGCTGTTCGGACGAATATGACGACGATGATTATATAGAAGACTTGGACTTCTTTCGGTATGTCACTGTCTTTCTCGTATTTCTTCAGCTCTTTGGTTAATGTGTGGCGTTGCAGTTTCCTCTTCCAACAAGCCATGCGAGACCTTTCGTCTAGGGACTCCCGTAAATAGTGTCGCTTCGACATATGTTGGATAAGGATTCTGATGTTTTTAAATCAGGTTTCCGCCCCCCAGTGAGGGATCCCGAACCCAGAGAGTCGCCTGAAGAATATGCAGAACGTTTGCGCCGTGCTCGCGAGGAGCAAGCTGAGGCCGAAGCCCGAAGGAAACGAGATGCTTCGATCAGAAAAGAGAAGGCCAGAGAAGATAGACAAAGGGGTAGGTGTTTCGTAGGTGCTTTTCATTTCCATATGCTCACCAAGTTTCCAGAACACGAAGCCGCGGAGAAGCGACAAAAAGCTAAGGTTGACCAAAAAAAGGCACAAGCGGAGCTACATCGCAAGAAGGCTGAAGAGGCTGCGCGTACCCAGCGTCAAAGAACTCAAAGTCGGAGGTCAGCAGTTTTCAAAGCAGCTCGTGGTGGAAACACAGAAAAGGTCAGGAAAGGCATCTGGGAAGACAACGTGGATGCCACAGGAGGTGAAGTGAACCCTGGGTGTGATGAGTTTGTGACTACGCTTCCAAAAGACAATCAAGAAACTCTTTTGCATATTGCTGCTCGGAATGGGGACCATAAACTAGTTGAGTGGCTAGACGCTCACAGTAAGTCCTTTTGTATTGATCTCCCTGCTACTGTGTTCACGCTCTACCGTAGATGCTGATGTTGAAGAGAAGGATGCCAATGGCTTTACCGCATTCCACGTTGCCCTCCAATTTGGCCGGATCGAAGTCCTCAATTACTTCTTTGAGAATCATCCCTTGAAGGAAGAAGAGTCTGCGGCAATTTATGCGTGCCCTGAATCTGGGTCATTATTGATGCTTTCCCTTCAATCACACGAACCAGAGGTCGTTTGGATGATTCTGGATAAGAAGCTCGCAAGTTCTGTGGAAATCCGTGAAGCTTGGTCCTGGATTACCTCTGAGAATGGCAAGAAGGCAATGAAGACATACTCTAATCGTGCCTCTGGCAAAGTTGCGGAGAAGTTGAACGACATCGTGCAGTTGCTAATCTCCTTCGGTGGCTTCACTCCTCCCCCTACTCAGAGTGATGATCAAGCTAGGCAAAAACCGTCAAAACCATTGTCAGGCGCCGAAAAGGACAATGAGGCAGCATCCTCCACTCAGTCACAGATTAACTCTCCTGATGGACCTCCAATATCCCCTCCGCAAGGAAGACGTGCCCACCGTGGAAAAGGTCGTAGCCGAGGTCAAGGTCGCGGTCGCGGTCGTGGTCGTGGTCGAGGAAATCCATGAAATTTATATTGTCTTGTCACCAATCGTTTCTGCTAGCTTGAATCCGCGCCTGCAATTAAACACCATCTTCATCGCTATTTTCTTGATCATCTTCCATTTCTATCTCATTCATTTGGTTCCAAAGTCGTCACAATCGTCTTTCATGTTTCATGTGTTTTCATATCTTGTCCATTTGCATTCCAGACAAGTTCATTCTGGTGTTCTCCGAATAATATCATAGCCTTGTGTTTCTGTTAATATATTGTAGGTACCGATATCCGAGTAAAAGAAATTAGCAATGACTTTCTTCAATTCTTGCAATACTAGAGTAGCTTGAGCTTTGGTAAGGGATTCAGTGAATTACATAAGCTTTGAAACTTCAACTTGGTACGCCGTTCATCTACATCCTTTCACTTTACTACCATTGCAAAACAACCGGATTTTCTGTGGTACTCGAGTATCCTTGTAATATGGGACGACTAGCGGAAATGCAGAGAAAGCTCTTGGAGGTGTGTCATCCTCAAGTTGTACTGTACGCGTACCCTGATATACGTCGATTCTTCCAGCAAATGATGGGTCCTGAAGCAATGGGTGTGGCCAACGCCAATCTTACATGGAACGATGAAAAAGTCTGCAGAAACTTTTTGTGTGGAACTTGCCCGCACACGCTCTTCACGAACACGGTGAGGCGTTTTTTCTTTGATGAACTGCCCTGCATATAAAGGTCGACACGAGTCATGCTAACATTTTGCGCACTGCCTGATTTTGGCGCGTGTAGAAAATGGATCTAGGTGCATGCCCTAAATCACACACAGAGAGACTAAAACAAGAATTCCTCGCGGCAAGAGAGGCTAATCCTAGTGATCCCATATTCAACCGGTTCCAGATGGAGTATGAGTCGAACATATTTGCATTCGTAGATGAGTGTGACAGGAGGATTCGTGCAGCTCATCGCCGTTTGGAAAAGACTCCTGAGGAAAACGCCAAGACGACTAATTTGGTATGTTTAGCGATCGCAATGTGGCCAGGGGTTGAGCTGAATGCGTTTTCCTTTTTCGGAAACAGATGAGGGAAATTGCTGAGATTGAGCTGGCTATACAGGGAGGAACGGACAAGATTGAGACGTTGGGTAAGTGAACGATTGCACGGTTGTAACGTACATGTTGATTTTGTTATTCAGGTGAGCAGGGGAAGGTCGACGAGTCGATGCGGGAAATGGCTGCAATCGAGGCCCTCAAAAGCGAAAAGGCTGACAAGGAGGTAAGCTTCTGAGGCAGTGAACAGAATATCGGTATTGACACGGGCGTGATTGTAGCGAGAACTTCAGCAACTGACAGACACGTCCGGAGCATCTGGACACCAGAAGCTTCGTGTATGCGACGTCTGCGGTGCATACCTTTCTGTGCTAGACTCGGATCGCCGATTGGCCGATCACTTCGGTGGTAAAGTAGGTGTTGCCATGTACGGTTGTCCAAGATGTTGTGTGACTAACAGGACCGTTAGATGCATTTAGGCTATCACGAGCTGCGAAATATGCTGGGCAAGTTCAAGGAAGATCGAGAGAAGCGAAAAACAGCGCCTGCACCCGCATCGACTTCCGGTGGTCCGGCACCCGCTGCACCTTCCAGCCGTTCAGGCGACTACAGAAATGAATATCGCGATCGTGATTACCGTAGCTACGACAGACATTCATCATCTCGGTATGAGTAAGTGGTCAGATTGATTGTCTTTGAGGCATATGAATATTGATTTATCCGGGCCACAGTGATCGTAGACGGGAACGGTCAAGGAGCCCAAGGAGGAGGTACTAGAGGTGGCAGAGAGTGACCATTAGCTCTAGTGTTATATTCTGTAATATAGGATAGTACATCGGGAAGACATGTGGAATGCGCTGATCATTATGTGCGCGGTTAAAGTTGAGGAAATTGGGAATTGTTTCTGAGGCGACGCGAGGAGTGACACAAGTGTGACAGGCCTGAAAAACAGGACTTGGACGTCAGTTTGTATGGCGATTGATGCACCTATAGACAGTCAACTATCCTTTCATCCGTCCACTATGCACGAGGCTCCCTTCGTCGACCTCGATCCCCTTGACCCTACTGTCCCTTATATTACCCCAAGTGATTTTGAGCACTTCCCCCCGTCTTCTGATACTGTAGACCCCTCAATGGCCATCAAGCTCCCCATCTCTCCCTCTAACCCTCCTCACGTTCCTTCCCCTTCTTCCGTCTATTCTCTTCATGCTGCCCTCGATTCTTCTGTGATATCGACAAATTCTCAACCTCCCGTACCTATCCTCTTTCCTGCACCGACTGCAGTCAATCCGGCTCTAAAACAGGAGGAAGCTGCCGCTTTGACCATTGGCAGTACTATTCTCGACGAGTATGTATTGTTATTATTCCCCAGTTTCTCTCTGCTCATCCCGATCTCCCCAAGAGTCGTCCAGTCTGCCTCCACCGCAGCTGTGCTCTGTAGATCCGACAAAGGTGCCGAGGCGAGCAGAATAGTTGATGACCTCAGAGAGAAGCTGGCCTACGTCTCAGATGTTATTTCAGGAATGAAGGATATGTCAGTGAATGAGTCGCCAACGCCTGGTCTGCGTATGACTCCGCCTAATCATATCTCGCCGCCTGTCGTCACTCCCGAGAGTGTGCAACAAGCATATCCTGCTTCAATAGACATGCAGTCATCATTACCCACTCCTCCCGATAGTCGCAAACGTTGTCTATCGGATTTTGATGAGCAGCGTCCACTCAAATCTCTCAAGGCAGAGCCTCAAGATGATGTTCCACTTTCATCTAATGACATGTATGCACCCATTCTTCCAAAAGTTCCGACTTTTCACGACTTGCAATCCCTGCAATCCGCATCGTCCCTTCAATCAAGTACAAACTCATTTGTCTTCAATCCAGTCAAGCAGTATCCCGGCTCTTACCCTGAGACGCCATCTCCTGAATCAATTGGCAAGGGTACGCCACCTCCATTCCCTCCCTTTAGGAGTGCTTGGTCGGAAAGTGTTGTCCCTACTCGCCACAGTCATTCTTTGTCTGCTGGGTCTATTACTGTTTCTCCTTCTCGATCCAGTTCGGATCCAAACTTTGCCGCAAAATTACCACCTGCAGTTCCCGGGGTTAATGGTAGAATGGCACGATCAGGTTCCATCGGCGGAACCTTCACTCATCCTTTTACCTTTCCGTATACCCAGCCGTTTGTTGAGGTGCCCGTATGGCCAGGGTCGAGAACTGAGCCCGAGGTCACACCTCTTAGCACTCCCTCTTTGACATCTTCTTCTCAGTGGACACCCACATCCTCGGCGCCTTCGTCATCCGTTTCTCAGGCCTCTTGGGATGCACCCGTTACTACTCAGTCTCACACGTCACCTGAAGATGAAGGAGACGATGGAGACGATTATGACGAAGACGAATCTTCCGGGAGTGGAAACTATCCAACTGTAAAGTTCCGATCATACATACTCAGGTTTCCTTTATTAACCTGGTCTATAGTCGTCTGCAACTTCGGATGTTCCCCAAGAATACCGTGCAGAAGTCGATCGTGTCTTTTTCGAATATCTAAACAAGATATGCTCAAATCGTGAGACGACTTCTCAATCGTCGCGTGTCCAGATATAATTCTAACGGAGTTCTAATTTTTTTGCAGTGGAGGCAACTGACGCTAAGGGCGAAGCCATTCACCAGACCTTGATGCCCAAGAAGATGCAACGTTTGGACGAATCACCTGATTTCCGTCCGTTCAAGTTCCGGATTCAGGCCTTTACGAATGCATTCTTGGAAGAGGCAAGTACATATTCACCGCCATTGCTGGAAAAACGTGGTGGATACTTACCGATAACTCAGCTTGCCAGACAAGGTTATCCTGAAGAGAAGATTCCGATGAAAAAGGTAAAATATCCCCAGTGGTGCTTGCGGCGTTGATATGTTGAACCTTAAACTTCTATCTCCAGATACGGCACTACTTGTGGAGACAACCTTACATCCAGCGCTTCAACGAGGACGGTAGAAAAGCTAAAACGAAAGGGAATCACGTCTGGAATATCGAAGCTAAAAAGATTGGTGACGGAAAATGGGAGTTCCGTCCGTTCCATCGCAAGTTGGCTGGTACTCCGCCTGCAGTCGCTTACTGTGGTCTGCGTTGGCATTGGACGCCTCGTGTCTGGGATCCTCAAGCATCATTCCAAGGCGTCCCTGTACACCTTAGTTCGCCGTCACTTCCATCCTGGCTATCATGGAATGGCGATGAATTGTCGGGGGTTCCTCCTCCTGACGCAGAAAGCTGTGATGTGACCATCATCGCGAAGGTGAGTCTAGGGGTGAGAGAAACGTTGAAAACACGCTTTCTGAAAGTGATTTTGCTCTAGTTTATGTTAGGCGGTCAAGAAGGTCAAGTGTCACAATCTTTTCGGATAAATATCGCTCCTCGTTCGGCGGTGGATGGCTCATTCAATAATACTCGTTCGTCCACTACCAATGAGTCACCTCGGCGTATCAGCGATATGTTCCGGTATGTATTTTTTCCTCGTTTTCCTTGGGAACGGAAGTATTAATCGGCCGTATTCTCTTCCAGCCCACCACCGCCACCACCTGCCAACACATCAGAAAATACCCCCGCAAGAGTAGTCGAAGTCTTGCAAAGCGTTGCACTGCGTGTCACCGAAGCTGCTCACATACAGCAAATGTCCACGCGACTTGCTGATGACATCTCAACCCTAGTCAAACAAAAACAAGTCGTCGAACAGAGTTTGGTTGCATATGACCAAGCTCTCACTGGTCCAACCCCGCCTGAAACTCATCGCCTGGCTGTTGCCGCCCAAGCTGTTGTTGCTGAAGCAGCGCAATCGGCTGTAGCCCCTCGAGCCGCAGCTGCTGGTATCACACCTACACCGTTGCTAGCTATCCAGGTGGCATCCGTTGGTGAGATGACTGATCTCGCTCAAGAGGCACTTGCAGAGGCGGTGAAGATGCAAGGCGTTGGGTCGAAAGATGTTGACGTCATAGAGACCACTTCCTCATTGTTGGCTTCTCGTCATCCTCGACCGCATGAGACTGCGATCCCCCAAGTACCTAACGTTGTACCCGGTCAACTACATTTGTCAGGTGCCGGATCTAGAGCCATCCCCATATGCAATACTTATTCTGTCCCTGTCACGAACTTTGTATAATTAGGGAACTTTGAAGTTAATTTCTTTGGGCTTTTTGTGTTTTTCTTTCTTATTTCTTGTTTTGGTCCTTGGTTTCTGGTTGGTTCTTTTTGCTTTGCTGTTTTGTGTCCATTAGGATCTAGGTATGATGGGACTTCCAATTATCGTACATTCGCAGCAATCCCTTCCAGGTTTACTGTTAGATACAATTGGCTTACATGTAGTATTACATGGGTGTTTGATTTTGAACAGCTGAAGAAATATGTGTATCATGTATATAACTACCTACTACCCTCAAGAATTGTATTGCACATATCGCATGCTACAGCATTTAGAGAATTTGCAAAAGTGCATGCAGAACAGGATATCAAATTTTCCTCGTTGCCAACTTGCGGATCCGAGCTTCCGATCATTGTTCTGCATCCAAGCACAGTTCCTGTAAAGCCTAGGCCCTCCTCTCTTTTACGGACGGCGACGTCTTCAGAATCCGAAATCATGTGGACCTCTCGCAGCTCCAGAGTCGAATGAGCAAAAATTTGTAACGACCCTGCCGTTGCGTTGTTGTCATCCAATTCTTTTCCATCGTAAAATAAGCTTTGACAGATTGTCGGGATGTTGAACTCCTCCTGAATCTGTAGATTCGAATCTCAGAAACTGAAAAAAGATTTGGAAATGTCGGAACATTGTTATACTGACCAGGACTTTGATCTCCTTCACTGACATCGATTTTGTGATGGTTAATCGACGTTTTTCTCCGTTCTCCCGGACCTCCCGTAGACGTCTAGACTGTCTTGCGCCATTGTGGCGCTTATATGTGGTGGGACCTCCATCTCTTGAGGCAGTTTTACCGTTAGAGAGACGGACAATGACCTCGGTACTGTCCCATTCGGTTTTCCTTGTTGCATCATGAGAAGTTATCCGACAAGAGGTCAAACCGAATCATTTACCTCTGATACCTACAATCGTTACACACAGGAGGTTCGAAGAAGAATCTTGACTCTCCTGCGTTATCATCAAAGCATCGTTCTATGGCGATCAGCCGTCCACCGGGATATCTAGAAGGGGTCAGAAGTTTAACTCGGAAACGCCAAAAAACAGACAGACAGACACTGACAGGGAGCTCAAGGTATCCCAGTCCGGGCGTTTGATTATAGCGACAGCCGAATGAAGATCGGACGAACAATTGGGATCAATCCAAAGTCTTTGATGTTTACAAAGGAATTGCTCGTTGTCTATCGTGTCAGGCCGGCCAGCCTCAGTAGGTTTGTTTAGCCATTGCTTCCAGTGTCGTAAGAATGCCATGGAGGCCAGAGCATAAGCCCCGTCATCGAAAGATATCAAACTGCTCTCAAAGATATAGTCATACATTTGCCTGAGCCTAGCCTACGAACAAAGTGAATGATCAGTGATTGTTGGCTGAAGCACCATGGCAAGGTTAAGTTTACCTTCTCTTCCTCTGCTTGTTTACGATGACGGAGATTGTTGGATTTGTTCTCGTAATGCATCACATCACAGATAGAGCAGATTTCTGCAACGCAGCACTTTCAAA
Organism: Dendrothele bispora CBS 962.96; assembly: GCA_004369135.1. Taxonomy (NCBI): domain Eukaryota; kingdom Fungi; phylum Basidiomycota; class Agaricomycetes; order Agaricales; genus Dendrothele; species Dendrothele bispora. Next base: position 30,637 of record ML179744.1, on the reverse strand, counting down.
GTCATATCATGACCAGGACATGATCTGCCATACCTTCATTGCTTGAGAGCGGTCTCCAAGAGGGAAACAAGTTGGTCAACACCTCTGTCGCCTTTAATAGGTCAGCTTTGCTGTCCAAAAGATCTAGTCAATGAAATCTGACTTCAACAGATATTTGTCGTCTTGCAATAGCATTAGGCGACAATCCACCGTGTTCACAGCGGACATGGTCGTCATATTCTGGTGCATCGGGCCCCGGATCATCCTTAGAGATTTTGTGCATCTTAGGTCGTTGCAAACACCAATCTATCATTATGGAAACAACGATAAGCAACAAGATGACTAGGTTGCCGACAAATCGAAAAGTACTATACCTTTTACCCAAGCTCGTGAGATCCAGTACCCAATACACTGCGTTTCACTCTCAAGCAATTCCGTGAATTGCTTGACAAGTCGAGGATGTTCGACTTGGTAAAGACGTTCTGCAAAGCCACTTTTAGATCCGAAAGACATAGAGGAGTCAAAACTTTTACCATGGAATGCGACCTCTATACATGCTTTACAAACATCACTTGGCGAAAGAATATGGTCAAATGAACACTTCGTGTATTCCGCAATCTTCTCATAAGCCCTCTGTAATCGGGTTCAATTAGCGTGTTCAGACCTTTGTCACTAAATCATATCGCGTACTCGAGTGATGACCTTCATTTGGGCAGATTTTCGATGATCTAACTTACCATGCTCGCATAGAACATCGTTAATGGAAATGGCTGTGCGAACCGCAGGGATGCCTAGGTTTTCGTCAGCAGAACCATCTGCCGTGGATAATACAGATTGGATGGATTGTCTCGATAACCAGTTTTCCAAAGCTTGTCGACTGACAACCACCGAGTCCTGTTCGGAATGTCAGTACACAATTCGTTATAGACTTTTGGCTGTCTCACATCTCTTGGTGACGAAACGTTCCAGTCGCCATATATTTCCTTTACCTTGAAGGCGAGTTCCACGAAATCATCCTCCATCGCCTTGAACCTATCGAAAAATCACTTCAAATTAAGATATATTCTATATCGCCAGAGACATACTTGTTAGAGTATTCTTCACATGCTTTCTTGTGCGAATCATTCAGCGCACCAACAATTTCCATCGCTCTGGATGGAGGCGAGGGACCCTCTCCAGGACTTTCAGCGGACTTTGAAGAATGGCCTTCTTCAGTGACTCTCGTATAAATAAGCATGTATGCATCCCTTGAGGATATGTATCTGAAAAAAAAAAACGATGAGGATCTAATTTCAAAAAAAAAAAACATTCCCTTGCCTCGATTCGTCTGTAGCTCTTCTAGGTGGAGTTTGCCTATGCTCAGATATTAATTTTTGCAGATATATATTTCGAGAAGACTGGAAACTGACTCGAGTGTTTCGACTTCACTATCATCCACGCGCTGGCGCTTTCGCGGGTTTGACATTGCGCTTTTCTTCCTTTTGGCACCAAGAAACCTAATCAAGTTTGAGCATGCGGTGAAGTCATCAAGACAAGATCTCTGACTCGATATCATTATCAGTTTCGTCAATCGCCTCAATGTTCACGTCTACATTTTTGTGTTCCTTATCACCGAGCGACTTGATCCGAGTTACAACCTCGTCATTAAACTGGTACCAGGACTGACTTCTATAGACTGATTTAGAACCCAAGGCACCCAAGGCTGGACTCTCAAGCGACTGCTCACCTAGAATCGAACACTTGAGCTTCATAATGGCCATGATATGCACTAGCACCTTTGTGAAGAAGAATGCCGCATAATTCGTAGACATTTCGTTCGCTTTGGGGCGACCCAGCAGTTTCGTCATCCACAGAGCTAACAAATCGATTCATGTTGAGACGTTTTGGAAACAGGATGGTGCTCTTCGATTTCTTTCGTTCCATTGTTGAGGTATCGTATACAAAACGAAGAAGAGAGAAATGTAGAACCGGAGGAAGACTAGTCAGTTGGATTTTTCGGATGGCGTCTCGAAGACTGTCACACTGCGGGCACAAGTACCTATACCTAAAAGGTGAGTAAACGGAAAACAAAAACTTGTCGCAGGACTTGCTTATTGTCGCCTGACAGCGTCTCTGTCTCTAAAATCGAATCTATACAATCTTCCAGTTTGCGATTGTTCTTAAAATTAATCAGTTCGAAGGCGCAAACTTGCGACGATTTTGGAACAGACCTGGAAATTGACTTCAAGCTCTAAGAAATCAGAAGACCGTTCAGACTGGTATCGACAAGTTTTGCATGTGGTTCCGTAAAGCAGTTTGCCTTCGAACTATTTCGCTCAGAAATTCTGGATAATCCGAAGAAATTTCAGCCTACTTGGTCATTGATCAGTGTCCGTAAGGATGGTTTTGGTTGTTTCTTGAACTCTGCATCGAGATGAGACATGAAGAGTTTTGAAAACCTATGGATGAAAGGTCAAGATTGCACGTAACCCAAACAAGGAAAGGTGACGCACTCCTGCGCATCCTGTTGTTCGCCAGTACGCAATTGTAGGCTTTCCACCAACTTGGTTGGGTTATACACGTTCTGTTCACTGTTCTGTAACGCAGCAAATGTTACTTGGAGTTGGAATATCGGCGACTCCTGGAAAAAATTCATTAGAGGCCGATCGAGTCATGTCTAACAGACTTATTCACTTGAAATTTATCCTCAAGACTGTCCAGAGGCTTGCACTCGTAGACTCCAGCACGAAACGCAAGATCACGAAACCAGACCTTGAAACAGAGATTACTCTTGATCAGAGGTACATAATTCATAATAATTTGCTTACTTGAAGCGAGGCATTTGCATAGCAAGTTGCACCCAAATTCTGGTGGAGAGTAAGCATTGGAACATCAACACACGACCCAAAACCAGACCTTGAGTCCAACAGGTAGATCTGGATGTCGCTTTTCTTGCGAAGGGTCATCGCCGAGCTTGGCCAACTTCATGAACGATTCTTTCATCCCAGCTTCGCAAATTTAAATCCTTTGGTGAATGAATCAAGACCTTTGAACTCACCTTCCCATTTACCCTGACCTAGATAGTTCAAACAAAAGGGGTTATTTTTGCAAGACTTCTTACTGCACACAGGCTCGTCGTCATCAGATATAACGATCACGCCACCATCCGTGTCTCTAAGTGCCAAAGGGTCAGGACTTGGATCTCGTGAAGTTTCGGTGAACTTGTTGCGACATAAGGAATGAGGATTGCGGATAGACAATCCACACGTAGTGAGCAGATGTTCATGTGTAATCTCGGAAGCCTTCGAAGCTTCTTTGCCAACCCAACCCCAAGGTGAAGTGGCATTGCCGACCAGAGCGTCTCTATCGAGTCGTTCGCCAGTTGCTAGGCCTTGTGAAGACGGTGAAACGTGTCTTCTGTGTTTAGGAGCCATAAGAACAATAGAAGAGGGAGACAAAGTAGATTAGTCGACGCGAAATGTTGAAGATGGTGTATGTTAGTGCATAGAGTACTTCAAAGAGGTCTGCAGCACGGTCAAGTGACTTCGCACGCTTAATTCTCCTTTTTCTTAGAACAGCAACGACAATGGATAACAATTGGAGAATACGTCTTAGACGAAGATTCCGGCCGGAAGGTGATCCAAACCTCGTTAGGGTTCGACGGAGGAAAGCAATCGTTTCCGCTTTCAGTCGTAGAGTTACATTTCTTCGGTTCGTCAGCAGCCTCCCGCACCAGCAAAACACTCATTCTTATGATTCTAAAGATTGATTCTTCTGCTCGTTGGATACATATGGATGGTGGCACTTCCTTATCCTCAACTAGGACGTGGTATATACATCGACGAAAATGCTCTTCAACCTGGACAGGTATGCTCTTACTTATATGACAAGCACTGTCAATCCCATTGTACATCCAGGTCAACACTTACTGGGGCTGGGGTGACGTTCATAATTCTGACCGCTATCTTGACGACTTAGAACGTCTCCGCGACTCCAATGCAACGAGTGAGCAGTGAGGACTTTGGGTTACCTTCTTACCTGGGTACCTATCACTGACGCTATCAAAGACGAGCGCAGTATCTAGATACGGAATTCCGCAAAATTGGATTATTCTCTTCCACTCAAACTTATCAATTTACTTCCCAGGTAAATTTTTCAAATTGAATTGGGGAGGGTTTTACGAATTCTTCTTGTCTCAGGACATCAATGGAACAAACACATATGCGATTCTCTCTTCCCCGCGAGCCCCGGGAGTAGAAGCAATGATCATCAGCGCCTCATGGTTGAGTAGGATTGATGATGGGAATGGAGCCTTGAATCTACGGGGCGTGGCTACTGTCCTTGCTCTGGCTAAATTCTTAAAACGTAAGTCATTGACAATGTCCAGATATTTGCTAATGCTCAATCTATGTGCAGAATACTCTCTCTGGGCTAAGGATCTTGTGTTTGTGGTTAGTGATGGCTACCTCGATGGCATGCAAGCGTGGTTAAGTGCCTACCACGGTACTATCCAATCTAGTGTGTAACATCACCTTCAACTGCCGTGGTAATAGTAATACTTACTTTCGGTCCTTCAGATCTTGAAGCAGAAAGACTTGAGATGAGTTCTGGTGTGGTGTGGACGGCGCTTAATATCGATTATCCCGGACACTCATTTTCTCACCTTGGGGTATTCTATGGTGGGTTCACAACCATATCTGTAAAGATGTTTCCTGACAGTGCTTAGAGGGCCTGAATGGACGACTGCCCAACCAGGATCTCATGAATTCATTCCATGTAATCTGCTCTCGAATGGGAGTCCCGGTCGTGCTGTACGACCATCTCGATCCTAGGTCATACCCTGATCGTCGCAAGGAACTAGATTGGCTGCCAGAATGGCTACCAGACGCATTAAGGAACGATCCTGAAGTCAGAGCATATGCATACAACGCTCGCAATGTCTGGCGACACGTCGTTCACCAAGCTTCTGGCCGAGGTAGTGGTGTTCATGGACTATTTCATCAGTGTGTACTACCTCCGCATGCACCGTGACCTGTTTCTGAATGATCCTGAAGATTTCGTATCGACGCTTTCACCATGTTTGCGTTGCCTGCCACCGGACCACACGGTTTCCACGCACTTGGTCGGTGAGTGTCTCAATGAACGAATGATTGACCGAACGAACTAAACTAGAGTGAACTTGCAGAGTTGTTGAATCCACATTACGAACGAGCAATAACCTCTTAGAGCGCCTGCATGCTTCCTTCTTTTTTTACATCATGACTGCGCCGAACCGGTTCATGAAAATCGGAAACTTTTTGCCTAGTGCAGTATTGATTAGCGTCGCGATGATGTTCACCGGTTTGAAGGAATGGTCGGACTCAGGGTGGACGCAAGAAACACTGAGAAATGCAGAAAAGTCAACTGAAACACAAGCTCCCGGCTGGACTAGACGTCCAAGACCGGTGCTTCGTGCATTGTGTATCATGATTTCATCGCACTTGCTTGGTGTTGCGACATACTTATTGATGAACAGTGGGTGGGACGGCCAAAATTCTGTAAGTCTTTTGCATCTAACGCGTTAAGTGTATCAATCTCAATGAACGTAGATTGGGGGCATGCTCGTCCTTACGATGGCTTGCATATTTGCTTTCGGCGTCTCCGCTGTCTGTTCAAAAAGTGATCGTGGTGGCGCTGCTCCGATAGCGTCTGTACTCAAAGCCCTCAATCTGTGCTTCGCATCGACAATTATCTCTGCAACAACCGTTCTCAACTTTTCTTTGGCGGCTTCACTGGCGGTATTTTTGGGGATCCCTCTGTCTGTCAGCTCCACCTCAAAAAATCTACCTTTGCGGGCCTCCAAATTCTCTTTATATCTGTTCCTAAGCTTGGGATGGGTATTGAAGCATGAGAGACTGAACTGGAACTGGGAAATAATGGGGGTTTGGCTACTTCCTTTCCTATGGATAGTGTATTTCCCTTTAGTATTACAAGCAGGAATCGTATGCCTGTTGTAGTTGTAATTTTGAACGGGTAAATTATATTGGAATACTACGAATAGCATCAAGGACCTGAACGGTGGGTGTTAAACCAAGCTCATGGGCGACGATAAATTTTAGAGGCGGTATACGCGACAATTCCACCAAGCGTAAGGCCAAAGTAAGCCCATCTTAATCGAATCACCCAGACATCATCTGTGTACATATTAGGCAACAGCGATGAGAGAGATTCGGTTTTGGACGCTCGACGAGTCGATATGGGTGCGTCTTTTACATGTTGGAATACACGCTCCGCATGCGACACAAGGGATGGATATGAACTCTTGAGAAGGTTCTGCAAGATTGGATCAGGAAAGGGTGGGTAGACCAGTAAAAGGACGTGAGCGGCCACGACGACATCGAGTGTGGTGAGTCTGGACGAGGAGGAATCATTACAACACCTAAAATCAAATAATAGGGATTCGACATACTGATCGTTCTGGAAAAAAGCAGAATTTCCAAGGAGACGCGCATAGATATCAAGTATTGACTGAGCTTTGTCCAGAACCTGAAAAGGGTACAAAGCATGAGCAGTTGAGAACCGAAGTTGAATCTGCAAGCAATGTTTCTGACCTTTTCCCTCTCGAAAACGCGTAAGAACCTATCCCGAGGTTTGACTTCCTCTTTTTTGTCTTCGCGTTTGAATTTGGATTCAGTTTTCTCTTGTTCGATACCAGGCAAGGCCCAAAGGCCGGCGGATTCTAGTCGGGGCTGAAACGACTCGCGTATTCGACGAGGGCCATAATATCTGGCAGGGAAAGGATACTCGTGCACGATCGTTGGATGGGTAAGCTCGGTCCAATTTGCGTGAAGAGAATATAGCATATGAGCCTGGCAAGGATTGGAACTACTCAGAACGAGACACCGAGTATTCAGTAAAGAGTATACCACTAAATCTCCCAGATTTGATTCTGCGTGCGCCAGCCAAGCTGTCTGTTGAGACCTTTGAAAAGCATTCAGCGACGCGTCAAGTCGGGATTCGTGACCGTTCTGGAGCGTAGAAACATATTCCATGATGATCGGGAGTAGAGTGAAAGTCTTATCGCCATGTTTAAGGAGAGGAAATTGTCCTAGAAACTGGTTAGTACTATTTCGAGCACGCTGAGGGCAGAATACACGCCCACCAGCTGGAGACACATCCGGATTGACACTTTGTATGACTTTAAATTGACCCGGTATGGTCACTTGCAGACAGATTATGGCTGAGAGACATGTTGGATCGACTGAAGGAAGGTCCCAAGCACCGGGCCAGACGTAAAGTAGGATTTCGGAGGCCATTCGAGTGGCCAACAAAGTAGAGCTAATTCTAATTACGTCACCACCTGACTTTTCCCTAACGCGTACGAGGTTCAAAAAGCAATCCACATATCATTCTATACAAGACAACGGGACTGTACAAATCATGTCCGATAGGTTCTACTAGATTCATCGTCCTGGTCCTTACGCGTCTATTGGTACTCCCTGCGCATAATCAAACAGCGTGAATGAATACCCAGTCAAAGGCGATAAATATTAAACTCACTGCAGCTGCACACTGCGCTTCAATGATCTCCAAAGATGTCGCAACATCATCAGCGTCGCAAGTATCAGTAATACACTCTTTGACGTTGGTCACGAAATCTTCATTCTTGCATAGGCATGCGCTATCGTCAAGGTCGCATCCACCGGGGTCTGTGGATGCTCTGCATTTTAACGCGCATTCTGCAAAAGTAAATTCCCTCAAATTGACCTCTTCGGACGTAGAGTAGGACAAACTTACGAGGAATATCCTGCCGCCGCCACATCAATACGGACGCAGACGAAGCTGTGGCTAGAGCAGTCAAGAGAAGGGCTTTCGAAAAATGCATGCTGTTTGAATTTGCAAAATATTCCTCGCTCAGGCTGCCTTTTTAACTGCCTCATGCTTCAACCTTTTCTGGACTCAAATTCTGCGGTTACGAAAAGCTGAGGCAACCATCACATGTCGGACCTACAAACAGCGGTTTAATGAGGAGTGAGATGACAGTCACACATTGCCGCCATGTCTATTGTTGTTCCTACGCAGGGTTCATAAGCTGTAGAACACTTCTTTACCGAATCTGAACTCAGGAACATCAAGTAGACAGCGAGCAGCGCGGAATCATCCAAAGAACATAGGTGTTTCTACATCCCCTGTTCTGATTCCTTGGTTCCTCAGTCATGAAATTCAAGTTCAAGCCTGTGTTTGATGCGTGCTCATAGGATCTTCAAGACGTTGTAGTAACCAGTCATCCGCAGTGTCTTCCTTAGGGTTTTAAGTTTTGAATATCCTTAATTAAGGCTTTAAGAAAAATTGACCAAAAAAATCAAGTCCCACTTTACCCTTCAGCCATCCAGATCATGGTACTACCACTCAGCCTTGCCTATGTTTACCTGCTAAATTCATCCTACTCGTTCTAACTTGGATTGGTACATGTACCACTTGATAAGAGATCGTGCCGCCCAATTGGGCCGGTACACATTGGTTCAAGGACTCATAGAACGGTAAGATCCAGTGCAATTCGGAAACCTCCATAGGCAGTTTTTTTGTGAAATCTCTTGCATTCAGACCTCAAGAGAAACCTCAAATCGTACCCTTACACCGTAAATAAACTTCATAATTAAGAGTTACAAAACCCTACTCAATAACAAACACCGGTCCGACTTCGACTCATTCATTGCTTCGACTTTGATTAAATCTACAGAACTACAGGAACAGAATAACGATATATCTAAAATTACACAGGTCAAGTACAGCCATATCAGTAGCAAACAGATCGGAGGATGAAAACCAGAAGAAATCGTAATCATTCATTCATCATATTGGGTGAGCTGTAAAAATGCAGTCAGTAATCGGGTTCCAAACACTAGCGCTAGCATGTTAACGTACATCCAGTGTCAGAGTTCGCGAACTATTCACGTCTTGATCACGGAAAATACCAACGAGAGAGTGACCGCGTTCATACAAGGAGCCTTTCAGACTGATAACGATGAACTGGAAAGAATCGGATGCTTGACTACGAATATAATTGGCAACTTTGGCGACGTTCGTGTTGTCCAAGGCAGCATCGACTTCGTCGAGAACGAAGAAAGGAGCGGGTTGATAACTAGAGTCCAATTTTTTAGTTGAGATACACTAAGGCGACTTGGCAGAACGGACCTGTGAATAGCAAACAGCAGTGCTAAGGCCGCTACCGTCTTTTCTCCTCCGGACAGTTGTTCCATATCCCGGAAACGCTTCATTGGTGGCATAGCATGGTATTTGATACCCCCATTATATGGTTCCTGGAAGGAAGAAGTCGGTTTTGATAGCTTGATTCATGGAAAACGGTGCATACCTCGGCATCGTCAAGACTCAAGTATGCAACACCTCCCATCGGCGCAGCTTTTCCTTTTGTAAGATCTTTGTACACTTTATCGATGCAGTCCGATATATGAGTGTAAGCCTTCATGAACATGGCCGTCCTAGAATTCAAGGTGAGCATTCTGGTGAATAATATCTCATGGAGTATTTTTACCGCCTTTGTTGCACGTCTTGGAAAGTTTCTCTAGCTTTCTTTGAGTCTTTACGTGCCTTTTCTGTTTCCTTCTCCGTTTCCGCAAGTTTGGCTTCGACATCATCAAGTCTAGATAAAGCAAATTGAAATTCCAGGACCGGAAAGACGTGTGTATAAACATACCTCTCCATCGCTTTCATATTCGGAGCCATTCGCTCAATCTCTGCCGATAGTTTCGCTACCTCTGCGTCAAGTTCAGCTAGAGCTTCGGAAGAGCCATCCTAAGAGATAATGAAATGAGTCTTGTTCACTCAGGGTGTATCATCACGATCATACCTCGCGTTCGTCATCATCCACCAGGCTGAAGTCAACCTCGATACCGTAGTCTTGAACGTGTTTAGGATGTTGAGTTCCATCCTCGGGTTCATCAACAGTCATTGCAACTTCATCGCGCAGATTCTAGTCTTCGACGTGAGCAGGTATAGTGACGGCATTCTGAAGTAACAAACCTCCTCCATAGGCACGTTCTTCAGGCTGCCTCGAAGTAGAGGCAAACTGATTTCTTCCAGGCGACATCTACGATAGATCGCAGAGCGCTCCAGTGCCAATTTTTCAATCTCATCATTCTGAAGAACTTTTTAGCCAGTGAGTCTGTTTGGTCGCACCCAAGAACGTACCCGAGTACTGATTTCCTTGAGGGCTTGCTCCAGTAACCTTGATGCTTTGAGCGCCTTTCGCTTTGCTTGGTCGACTTGGCTTGTCTTCTCCTCGAGTCCATGTTGAAGCCCAGTGAGCTCCTCTTTCAGTCCAGAGATAGCTTCCTCTGCAGTAGCGAGCTCTTCTTCAATCGTTTCTTTTTGCGACTTCAGATTGACGAGGTTAGCTTCCTCCTTCTCCAGCAAGGTCTCGAGCTGAGTCAAACGATCTCGGGCCGACTTGAGAGCTTCACTCTCGTATTCTGACCTAGGTAAATGGTGAGATCGTGCTTAACAATAGAAGGGGATCGCCCTACTGATGCGTCAACCGAGCAATTTGGTTCTCATATCGCAATCTAACCACGCTTTCTTCTTGAGCCAACTTGAGCTGACGTTCTTCATACACACGAATATTGGAGATATTGATTGTGCGGCAAAAAGATGCGAAGACTTCATCTTCTGCTGCATTGATAGTGTCAGTCAAGGTAGCAATTTTTTGCTGGAGATTATCATGGGTTCGTTGCGCCTGATCATAACGGAGATTTAATAACTTCTGTGTCATCAGAAGTAGCAAGAATTTCTCACTTTCTTCAGTTCGGGAGTGTTCTTCTTGATATCCCGTTCGGTGTGCTTCAGTTCTTCCTGAAGCCCTGACAACCTCAATTTGCACGAGTTCTAAGAAAGTTCGTTTCAAAACGATCGACAGGAAAAATAGAAGTAGTTCTCACTAGATCATCCTTGGCAACGGTGATAGTTGACTCCAGGCGAGAAATCTCGGACACCAAATTTTCATCTGTCTTGCCGCGGGGTTTTTGCTTGCTCAAGTCGCGTAACTGTCCCAGTAGTAGATCACGTTGTCGCTGTAGACCTAAACATGATATGGGTCAAATCACGCATGTTTTCATAGAAAATTTTGGATGTACCTTCTACAGCTTTCTCGTCCCATTTCTTTTCCCCACCGTGCGTACTACGTCCACCAGTGATTAGACCACTTTTATGAATGATAGTTCCCTCCAAAGTCACGGCTAAATTTACACATCCATTGAACTTCTCAAAGCAGTTAGAGGATCGGGAGGCAAGTAACGCACCTTTGACTTCTTGACCCTTTTCATAACAAACGTACTTGGCTACTTCCATCGTGTCACATACCAGAGCATTTCCACAGGCATGCTGCATGGCGCGCTCTACGGCAGGCTCGTACTGAATGACATCAACGGCCAATCGTGCACCTTTAGCAAAAGATCTGAACTTGTCATTGACAGGTTTGACTTGAATGGTGTCGAGAGGAATGAAGGTGGCATGTCCAGCTCGTTGGTTACGCATATACTAAGATGAACAATAAAATAATGTGAGGGGGAACAGACAGAAGCCACTTACCTCGATGCAGTCAATGGCTGTCTTCTCTTCGTCAACTACTACGGCATCGATGTTGCGTCCTAATACAACAGAGACTGCTGTTTCGTATTTCCGCTGAGCAGGTTTGCATAGATCTATAACTCGTCCGCGAACGCCTGGCCATTAACCGGAGTTAACTCATTGACCTTTGTGCGAGCCAAGTAACATACCAGGGAAAACACGTTGCAGATTGGACAAAGTTTCTTTCAACCTTCTCTCTTTCTCTGATTCGTTCTTATCAACATTGGCTTGGAGAAGTTGGTGATACACGTTTTGCAATTTCTCGTTAGCCTGAGTTTCCAGTGTCCTATGTGAAGACGTTGGAAGACCGTCTAAAGAAGAAGAGAGATGATACGAACGAAATTTTAGCACGTTCGGACTGTTGGTTTTCCAGCTCTTGTTTGGCTTTTGTGAGCTCCGTTTGCAATCCAGCTATAGTCCCCTCGAGCTGGGAACTGAGTTAGGTAGGGCATGAGTCAGAAGACTAGTTCATGTATTACCTCGGCTTTCTTAGCTGTTTGGGTTTTCACGTCTTCAATACGCGAGTCCCGTTTCTCCTCCAAATTGCGCTGCTTCTCGAGAAGAACATTCAAGGCTCGACCAGCAGTTTTCTCTTCTCGTGTCAAAGCCTCTAATGACTGGCGCTCGTCGATCGCAAGCAGGTTGGCAGATACTTTCCTGGAACAAGTTTAGGAAATCAGAGTATTTGATAGCATGAGTGACCTACAATCGCCGGTATTCCTCTAAGCTTTCTTCGCTAAGGGCTAGGTTGTGTTGAGATTGCCTGCGTTGCTCCTCTGAACAATGATAAGAAAAAAGAAATCAGGACAGGTGAATAACAAGAACCTTGAGCGGCATCCGCTGCTTTCTTGACAGTATCCAATTCCGAGAGCAGGTTATTGACCCTGACTTGAACTTCCTGTTCAGTTTTGAGAATCTCCTCCCTGTTCTTCTGAGCATTGTTAATCTTTCGCGTCGAGTGTGCTATTTGGGCATCAGCCGCCACGAGCTCGGGTTTCTGAAATAATTATTAGTGTAGAAACAGGACATTACACCCAGACAATCTCACCTTGTTATCAAGGGCTTTCTCCGCTTTTTTGATCTTCTTTTCCATCTGAATGACGGAAGTACGAGCTTTAGCCTGTTCTGCTCTTGCTTCCTCAAGAACCTCGTCATGGGTACGCTGCTCTCCCCTAAGCCCTTCTAGTGTTTTGTTCTGAGCACGTATCTCGTTGGTGTTGTTCTCAATGGATTCCTCGATGTGATATAATTTGAACAAATGACGATGAAGGATGCGTTCATTCTGTAGAAGAGTGTCAAAAAAGTCCAGACAGACATAACAGGCATAGCTAACCCGCTCCTGTGCCAACATTTCAAATCTCTCAGCTTCTCCCTTTTGCTCTTTGTACTGCTTGATTTCCCCTGCAATACCACGTCGTTTCGTGAAGTTGAAGGTAGCATTTTCAGTAGCTTTGTCTTGTTCTTCCTTAGCTTTCTCGTACTCAGCAGCAAGTTCTAACGAGCCGCTGATCTGCTCTATGAGTCGAGAGAGTTCCTTCGGTGATTGAGAAGCCACAGCCTCGACATCACCCTGGAACACCAAGAAATTCTTGGCTTTGACGAGAATGTTGTGTTGAACGAGTGCAGCATTATAAGCAGAATAAGTGACAACCCTGTTGTTGAGCTTGTATTCGGAAGCTCCGGTCACAGAGATTCTGTATATATGTAAGTCAGAGTCGAACCGAGAAGCTTGAAAAGAGACTCACGTTCTTTGGAATTTCCATTCTTTCTTTTCTTCGTCCTCATACACGGCAAGCACCCAAGCCTTCTTTGCGGTCCCTTCTCCTTCCCCTTCCTCCTCGTCGTCGTCATCCATAGTCATTGATGGTTCCTCAATATCTTCCCTTGCCAACCTGCGACCACGGTAAACTAAGTCCTTGAGCTGAGAACTACGGAGTTGCGCGCTCTTGACTCCCAAAACGAAAGAAATCGCGTCCATGAGGTTTGATTTTCCGGCACCATTGGGACCAATAATTGAAGTAAAGTTTTTGAAAGGACCTATGGTTTGATGCCCTCTGTTTCAGGAGAGCGTTACAGTTGTCCCTGTGAGCAAGACAGCGGAATAGGCATACCGGTAGGACTTGAAGTCAGAAAGTTCTATACGGGTGAGTGGCATATCGGCCGACCAAAAGAAAAGCCGATTACGAAGAGCGAAAGCCTCGAAGGTGCTTTATGGACTGAAAATCGAGCAAGTTGCTTTCTGCACGAGACGCGACTGTAACACGTGCACGTGACACGGTCTTATAATCGAGAAGCTAGCTCCGCGATTTGCCCTCGAAGAAATATTCCTTTAGATGGTCGCTCTCTGTCCAGGGTAGGACAGCAGCCAGTGCTAATAGACCACAACCCTGGAATGACCACAACCTCGCCTGATCCACCACACCATTGGGATGATTTGCCTTCGCATTATCATAAGTACATCCTTCGCAAAGTTCTTGTGTTCATATCTTTGGTCGAAACGGTCGAGACTCGAGACGTCCGGACTCCTAAGGCTATAAAGCCTTGTAATTTTTTGCACGTGGGCACTGAAACCGGCATACTCTGATACCCGGACCAGTGCACTTAAATCCGGGGTAGCCTCAACTATATTCGTATCCTCCTCTCATTAACTATGTCTGCAGATCTTTCACAAGTCGTTGGACACCAACTTCCAGACAGACCCGTATGATTTCTATTCTCTAGCTGTGAGACCTGACTCAACCTTTCATTTACAAGGTCGCCTGGAACAAACGTGACTTGCTCACATACGCAGTTGGAGTTGGCGCGAAGAAGGATGACTTTACTTTTGCCTATGGTACGTCTACTTAAATTGCATGTTTTCTTTCCTTTTGACACCTTCCACCAGAGCTCGGTTTGTCATATCTGAAGCTTAGTTGTCATCCCAAATCGTAACACGTCTATTCAGACCCTTCCTTTGCCGCTCTCCCAACATATCCTGTTGTACTTCAGTTGAAGGGAGATGGCCAAGATGTCAATCTCTTTGCAGACAAAATGAAGGCAAATCCCCTCCCAGGAATGCCTCGTCTCGACCCGAACCGAGTCGTATGTGTTTCACACTGGAGCTCTTTCCGTGTCTCCGTTAACCTCGCATCGTAATCTCGAAACAGGTCCACGGTTCTCAGTCAATCCAAATTCTCAAACCCCTCCCCCTCGTAAGTGGGCCCGGTTGGAAATGGAAAACACGATACACTGGTATCGTCGAAAACAAGTCTGGAATCATCCTGACAGCCGAGAACACCCTCGTGGATCCCCAAGGTGTCGCATACGCCAAGCTTTACAGCTCCTCTTTCAACATTGGAGCTAAAGCCACAGGCCAAAAATTCTCCAAGATCATTGCTGGACCTCCTCAGGCTAAGCCCATTCCTAAAGACCGCAAGTACGATTGGTCTGTCCAAGACAAGACTACACCCGAACAGGCCCTTGTTTTCCGTCTCAGCGGAGACTACAATCCACTTCACATTGGTAAGTTATGGTGATCTCGTCATTATGTTCTACTAAGGACAATTCCAATTCTAGACCCCAGAATTGGACAGGCTGCTGGCTTTGGCGGCGTCATCCTTCATGGGCTTTCCACTTTCGGCTTTGCCGCTCGCGCATTGCTCAAGGCTATTGCCAACAATGACCCGACAGCATTGAAATACTTTGGTGTCAGGTTCACAGCACCGGTCAAGCCGGGTGATGCGCTGGAAACGCAAATTTGGGAAGTCGGCCCCGGGCCAGATGGCACTGTTGAAGTTACGTTTATCACAAAGAACTTGAGCAGTGGCAAGGTATGTTCCCAGATCAAGTCGCAGGAATTGAACCTAAACATCTTTATTCTAGGTCGCTTTGGGCGATGGGTGTGCTTTTATCAAGAAGGCTCCCAACAGCAAACTCTGAATAGGATCTTGTTATTTACGCTGATTAGTTTGTATTTCTAGTGCAACAGAATCATAATGACATTTCCACCGACGTAAAATCCATACATACTTCCGATATTGTACAGGTGAATCCTCGATAAATTGAACCAAACAAAAACCCAAATCTTCAACCCGCCTCGTTGACTCGACCCTAGATTAAACCTTTCTCTTTCTTGGCTCTCAGCACCCTTCCCTGAGATAGCATAGTTTCACTCTCAAAGTAACATCCCTGCAACCATCGTTTATGGCCATCATCCTGCTTCTCTTGTCCTTCTACGTTGCGGTCCTTGAAAGCCGTTCTAGAATGCAGAATTCTACGGTTATCAAAGATCGCTGTGTCGCCTTCCTCTAATTTGTAGCGATAGGCATTCTCTGGCTTTTGAAGCAAATCATCAAAAGTGCTCAAAGCAGTGTAGAATTCCGGTGGTGTGGAGATGGATAAAGGACCTTGAAAAGGAGGTCCGTAGTTGACGTATTTAATTGTTGTGGGGGAAACAGGGTCGAGCTCGATGGTGGGATGATAAACGTGCAAATGGTGACCGTCATGGATGTACTGGAAAGGGACGGGCGTAGAAGCCAGTAGATCAAATACGCGTTTGTTTTCATTCTGCAGATAAGTAGCTGAATGAAGCGCGTCAACGAAGATGGAAACACCGCCTTCGACACGATTGCGGATACACTGGAGGATCTGATATCTGGGCGGGATTTCGAAGGATCTGAGTTTATAAAATGAGTAACGGTACTGGAGATTCTTAAAAAAAATGACACTGACTGGAGATCCATGTGCAGATCTAGTTTGAGGTTAGTATAAGCAATGTTCTGACTATTCGTGTTGACTACATTCCAAATTGCGCCGTAGAACGTCTCCCGCAGGCGGCCAAATGTTGATGCCAACTTGCGTGATGCGCATTTCTCGAAACTTGTTTCATCAGTCGGTACGTTACGCTATAAAAGTAAAGGAAAGTGAACTTCTGCCATAGGAGGAACTTTTCACGACTAACCAAAAAGATCAGTCCGTACTGACAAAGTTGGTCAATCGCCTTCAGCAATCCTAGCGGAGTTTCCAAGTCTTTGTAGTCCAAGAACAAGTTGGGACTGCTAGCGAGGATTTGTCCATTCCAGAGGTTTACAGGTGGGTCTTTGTGGAATCTGGCAAGACTCTCTGGTGAGATGTGTCGTTCCAAAAAAGATTTCTGAAAAGACGATATGTGGCCGTCCTGCCATTCGATGCGCAATCCAGGATCAGTAGATTGCTCGTCGATGAGCTTTACATGGATGGGTTTGATATCAAGAGGAATGTCCGAAGATCGATGCAGCTTTTGCGATGTCGCGGGATGTACACACTCAGGGGATTGGCAAGAATCTCGCAACCACAAGTAAGGGAAAGAGGTGTTGTTGAGAGCATCCACAGTCAGTGCATTGTCTCCAAGAGTAAAAGACGACCACGACCGCGCCAACGACTTGGGAGTACCAACGACGCGGCGAACACCAAGGTGCGGAATAGCGCGAGCAAACATTGGAGGTGACTGGACGGTTAAGTTCAACAGGGGTAATCAATCAAATTTCCAAACCTCTTGTCTTTAAACTTCTCCTCCCATGTACTTCAACTCAACGCACGCTTGACTTCCCAAGGTTGATTTTTTCATCATGCCTTGGGGAAGTACTGTGACGTCTAAGTGTCAACAACTGTTCAAAAGGACGCTTCTCCTCGGTATTTGGAAGTTAGCACCGTATATATTAATAACCCCTTCTTTGATTTATTTTGGTTCTCATGCATTTCTAGACATCCAAATTCTCTGGGTTTCTACAGTATGATTCATCTTTATCTGGGTCATTAAACTCGCAATGGCTTCTCAAGACACTGGAACCCTGATATCGATTATTTCACGCCCTCAAAGGTGGAAATGAAAGTGGAATCTATACTAGCTCAGTTCAATCCCTCTAGGTCGACTCGAGTATCAATTTTACAGACGCTGCACTTACTTAGCTCGCTTTCGAGGGCGACTAGAACTCTCTTGTATAACTTGGCCTGAATCTGCTCCTCCCTGGGAGAAGCTTAATGATGCGGCGAAGTGGAGCGTCATCGTTTTGCGTGGTACTAAACGTTGCGTATTCAAACCTCACTGTCTGGAACGTTGAAGCCTCAAGGCCCTCAGCTTCTGATAACCTGAGGTTGAACAAACATAGAATCTCCATTGCTTACTATCGAATTTCTCTGATGGAAGATGTTACTTATAAAATTAGGTCTCTTCTAGCGTCAAAAGTCCTTCGAACACAGGGGACACTGGAATCGCTGACGTAGTCGGAGTTAGTAGAATTTACTCCCTATTCCAACTAATAATCTGCGTCGTGTTTGCATGTATGTTAGCAACCACCCGCTGTAATATTGATTTACTATCTCCTTAGTTCCTGTGGTCGCAGGGACTGGTAAATCTCGCAGAGAAGCTGTCTCCGCACTTTTTGTCAAATGAGAATCGATTTTGCCTCAACGAACTTGCGTCCGAAACCAGACCCGAGACAAGAGGTCTATTCATGCAGGCCTTGAAATTCGGGAGCATCGACTGAACGAGATAAGTGAATCGGAGAGAACCGTTCCTGTCTAGTTTTGTCGAATGTGCATAAGAATATTAATCGTCGTCGGTAAGTACAAGTGTTAGGTTTTCCGTTCTTAGCCAATCATCGGCCAGACATCGGCACCAACCAACCTCCATCATCTTGTACACGTTCCCCATACTATACCGCGTTTTTCTTGATACTCCAGGAGTCGGGGACTTGACATGGCGCACTCAACAATTGCCTCCCAAGAAGAGATGAAAAATGCCAAGTTGCCTCTCGGCTGGAGAGACCAATGTTCAGCGTGCGTGTCCATGAAGCACCTTTGCTCTCGATATCAAACCTTTTCTCATTCCGTTTCTCTTCCACGACTCCCTGGTTCTTTTCAAATAAACTGAACTGGTCAAATGCAATTTACTTTTCTTCATGATTATCCGACGTGACGTTCTCAATAACACGCAACACCTAATTTCTTCGCTCAATTCTGGTCGACCAGTCTCCTCATCCCTCTCAACGTCTGTCGGAAAGACAAAAACTACCTTCCTTGGGAATGCGAACACGAGAAACACGCATATGAGAAGTGCGTCCGAGATTGGTTTCGCTCGTTTGTTGTCACTCACCCTGTCCTCTACCTCCAGATGTCAATACGACGAGTATGTGTTCCCCGCATAATTATCCAATTTGATGCTCACATCACTATATTTCACTCCTTTCAACCTCCGACTCTGTTTAGCTACGTTCGTCGTATGAAACTCCTTTCCCAGCAGAAGCGTCAGGCAATGGAAGATTCCGAGTAACTAGACTTCCCAATAGATTTGGTTGTGTAATGGATATCTTTCCAACTTGAAGTGCTATCGCTGAAATTTTTGAGTTCGGGTTTGGTATTGTCCCCGGTGTCAAGTCTGCACGATTATAAGCATTATGTAGTACTATGAGTGCCTCTAGTTTCATTCTGGTGAGTACTTGTCTGGTCACGGATCTCATGAAAAGTCTACTTGGTCGCACCGTAGCACGTATAAAGAAACATTATAATTTCCATAATGAGCACCAAACTGTAAATTCTGTAGCAACAAAGAAAGCGACTTGGACAACGGGTACGTAGACAGTTAAGGAAAACAGTTTGGACGATAGGCGTGTAAATGTTCAAAAAAAGAGATTTGGACGATAGGTACGTATTGTATAGCAGTAGATTAGGTGAGAAAGGGGAACGCAAACAGCAAATACACAGCAAAGCAGTCAGACAGCAATTGGAAAGCAGTAAGAATGTTAGTTCAATAGCAATTGGACAGCAATTTGAAAGCAATTCGATAGCGAGGGAAAACAGAAAGACGATAGGAAACAGCTTGGAAAGGAACAGAAGAAAAAACAAGACAGCAGATTATTCCCAACAAGGCTCAGGGCTGTGGGCGTCCTTGCCGGCTCCATGAAGGATAGCAATAGAACGTATTGTAAATAGAAGATAGTCGTTCATCGATAGTGTTTCTAGTTATATGATGACGAGCCATGGTTGTACTGGTTGTACTGGTTGTGGATGAAGGGATCCTCCTCGAAGTCGAGTATTGCCTCGCCCGGGTAACGCGGATCCGGATGCTGTCTTGCACTGACCGCTCGCCGAGGGGGTTCAGCGGTTTGAGACAGTGAATGAGCAGTCTGATATTATGTAGGATCAGGAAGATTCAAACAAGAATGTCAAGTGACCCTACCAAGACCATATAGCTCGAATGTTTGCTGGAATCTGAAGATAACGTATGCTCGCGGTTTGTGTTTAAGAGCATCATGCCTTGACCCGCCCTGGCTGGGTCAGTAGGCACAGGTGCACTCACGATCCGTCGGGGAACTGACGGGCGGGGTGGCGCAGCGGGGGCGCTATCGACAATTCCCTGAGCTTGCAAAAACTCTGAAATGGTGTAATGAATTTAGAGTAGAATATATATGTGGCAATTCGCTGACCCATAGTCCTGTATCTGAAGACGAACGATACATATGTTTTTGCTCGTTTTGACCCCGAACCGTCATCATCATAAGGCCCGACATCCCAGGTAGTTTCACTCTGCGGAGTTGTGGGACTGTTCACGCCATATCTACAATCCAGATGTCACTGACTTGTCCGAGATAAGTTCAGCGAAAAACATACCCTACATAGGCGTCTCCTGGTCTGTTACCCGTAACATGGCTAGGGGGACTGCGGAAATCGTTGGAGGGACGAGAGGCAAGCCGTCTAATACGTTTGATCTTAATAACAATGGTACCAGCATCCTTGTTAATAGATGTAGATGACCCTAGAGGTGTCTATGATGGGTCTTAAAGTTCGGGAGTCATTAAAGACAAATGGACGTACCATGTCCACGTTCTTCTGGGACAATCTGGAACATAAACGGCCTGTGACTATTTGGTGAGGTACGCACTCCGTTGCGGATTGCTTCGCCTTGGCCTACAGTAGGGGACAGTCAAGGTCGACAATTTTTTTGACCGATTTATCGGGGGCCGAAGAGTCATTGGGAAAAAACAAAAAGTGTATTTTTAGCGTATTTAAGACAATCTAAAGAGATTTCAACGAGCCGATTTCCCTCAAAGTCAATATTGGTAATTTACCCCCCAAAAGTTGGCAGTACCTGAGAAAAAAATAGGGAAAAATCTACAAAATTGCGGAAAACACTCCTTTACCCGAAATGAGTTCAATGGCGTCAAAAAAAAGATATCTCCACAGTCAAATTTGAGACTCAGATAGACAAATAAGGAAAGTTAGCACGTGTGTGACTGTGGACCCTAGTTCAAGTTTTCGTGCCCTGCAACAACATCAAGTACCCAGACACATGCCCGGACGACCTCCAAAGCGAAAAAGAAACACAACAGGCCTTCGAAACCAAGGTGAACACACTGTTCCGACTCCTGAACCACAGGAAGACACAGAAGGCAAGTTGCCGGCACCCCAATTCAAACAAACTGAATACTTCACGCAGTCTGACAGATGACTCAAATGAGATTCTCGACCAACGCGTTCGAAAAGTGACCGCTGGTGCCGCAAAATGGTACGGCTATCTCGAAGACTCGGAAACAGAGGATTTTGAGGGCTGGGAAGACAGTGGAGGTGATGTTTTGTTTGTGGATGACTGGAAAGAGAAAGAGTTTGAGGACGAAGAACTGCAGGAAAGGATGTTCCACTACTGTTCCGTGATGGATAATGATGCAAAGGACGAGGATTGGGTACCAGAGTTGTTGAGAGAGGAGGCTGTAAGGAGAAAGAAACAACGAAGGCAAGAAAGGGAACAGAAAGGTACATAACTCATTTACTTTACTCACACTGAATCTGAAATCATTCAGAACGTCCGCAACAGTATTATACTGGTCCAGTGTTTGCACTGAAGAGCGTTCGTAGTCAATTCCGTCACAAAAGCAGCATGAAAGGCCAAGGGGTGCTCACTCTGTTTGGTTTTGACGAGGCAAACACCAATGTGAAAGGCTTCCGACAGAAACCGAGTCCAATGTCACACACCGAATTCCCGAGAGTGGTTGAGGATGCCGAAGAGTCTTCTGTTCAGGAAAAGTTTGCTCCGGGGAGAGAGGAAATGGTGAGGGTGCAGGAAAAGAGTGTCGAGTCAGTGTTGACTTTAGAGGAGGAAATAGTGAGGGTGCGGGAAGAGAGTATTGAACCTGTGTTGACTTTGGAGGAGGAAGTGGCAGTGAGGGTGCGGGAAGAGAGTGTTGAGCCGGTGTTGACTTTGCAGGAGGAAACAGTACGAGCGCAGGAGGAGAGTGCCGAGCCGGTGTCAATCTTGGAAACCGGGTCGGCGGCTCCAGCGAGTCAGGATCCAGTCGGAGAGGCTTGGGAAGAGGAGCTGGATGAGTACATCTTGCCAAAAGCGAAGGCAGAGATCCGAGGCTGGGAGGAGCTGAGAGACCAAATCAAGGAGGACCTCTCTCAAGCCAAAAAAAAACACGTACCTTTGTCGCAAATCAACCAGCTCCTGATTATACGAAACTTTGCCACCCTTCGTTTAAAAGGGTTTCCACGTATTGAGGCCAGTCAAGAAATTGCGAAGCAGTGGCATGAAGGTGAAGGGGTACATTTTACTCGTCGTGTTCGTGAATTGGCCAGGCACTACCAAGTGTTTGAACAACTTCCAAGAGAACGAAGAGGGGGAATGCGTACCTCTATGAGCCTTCTTTCTGATGAAGGAACTCGAAAAGCTGCGCTAATGTGGTTGAGTGCACAGAAGGTTGGTACGGTCACTCCGAGAACATTTCGAGAGGCCTTGAATAGCAGTATTCTCCCAAGCCTCGGTATACAGCGATCCCAACCTCTCTCTACTCGGACAGCACGCCGTTGGTTGGTCAAGTTGGGTTGGCGGTTGACACGGTTGCGGAAAGGAGTGTATATGGACGGTCACGAGAGACCCGATGTTGTGAAGTATCGTAATGAGAGCTTCCTTCCGGCAATGGAAAAATACGAGAGGCAAATGACCCACTATGATGAAAATCTGAAGAGGATTCCACCGGTCTTGTGTCCTGGGGAAAAGGAGATCATACCACAATTTCACGATGAGTCGTGTTTCCATATGAATGATATTCATTCACAAGCATGGTACTTTTTTTATTTCCTTATTATTTACAGCTCACATTATTTTTTGCAGGCTTGGACAAGGTCAATCGATATTGCAGAAAAAAGGAAAAGGTCGATTCTCTCATGTTTCTGATTTTATCAATCAAGTTGATGGGCGACTCGTACTTCGTGATGCCGATGGAAATATCATTCGAGATGCACGCCAGGTGATCTATCCAGGTGCCAATGGAGACGATTGGTGGGATACAGCTCAGCTTCTTGAGCAGGTGAAGGATGCAATAAGTATTTTTGAGGCGGCGCATCCTAACTGTGTTGCATTGTTTATTTTTGATCAATCTTCCGCTCATGCTTCTCTTGGACCAGATGCACTTCGAGCATTTGACATGAACAAATCTGATGGTGGAAAGCAACGAAGGCAGAAGGACACAATTATTCCCCAGACGAACCCTGATGTTACCAAACGAGGGAAGCCTCAAAAGATGACCACAAGTGATGGCAAACCCAAAGGTTTGGAAGCTGTACTCACAGAACGTGGCTTCAATACTCGAGGAATGAAAGCCAAATGTCAACCCATATGCCCATTTGAAAATGATGATTGTTGCATGGCTCGACTTCTCAGTAAACAGGACGATTTTCTTAACCAGCCATCGATGCTCGAACAACTCATCAGGGACCTCGGTCATGAATGTATTTTCTTACCAAAATTTCATTGCGAACTTAATCCAATTGAAATGGTATGTATCTTCAGTCTCCGAGTCTTGTTGTTTAGCTGATGCATTTATTTATCCAGTACTGGGGTTGGTGTAAATATCGATACAGAGACGAGCAAAAGAACACATTTGCAGCGGCCAAAGGAGCAGCACTCAAATGGCTAGATGCATGTCCGACAGATGTGATTCGTCGGTTCATTAATCGTGCTTGGCGTTTTATGAGTGCCTATCGTCGTGGGCTTACCGGAAGAGCGGCAGAATGGGCTGTAAAGAAGCAGAGGGGTCATAGGGCTGTTTCCGAGCGTGCAATGACAAGTATTGAGGCAGTTTTGAATTGATAATATAGGTAGTAAAAAAATATATGTCAAATTCTAGGTCTGAAAAACCGCTGAAAATGAAATCGCCCAAAATTTGGCAGTACCTAAGGGCTCGTGGGAAAAACTTCGGAGATGCGTTTTTCGACGTATTTTGCTGTTCTGAGTTCAAATCTGACAAAATTTTGGGCCAAAAAATTCGAGATCTGGCCCTGATCAAATTGTCGATCTTGGCTGTCCCCTACTGTAGATATACAGATGTTAGGTTATGGCGATCGAAAAAGGACTGTACAAACCGTATAGAAATCTGCCTGGGACAACCATTCCATCCAGAATGACGAACCCGATGGTGTCCACATTGCCGCCATGATCCTTCCAATGCACTGAGAAATTCTATTGGGGGTCAATACGCGTGTATGGTCAGTGTGTGGCGTAGAAGTTCGTACCCGTCCTGGAGAAGAGGGAATCCAACAAGACACCTGGCTTATGCTGGGATTCACTGCAACAAGGTACTCCGGAATGGGGACCCCATCTATTGAAATCCAGGCAGAGAAACCAAGGTGATTCAACATCGGAAAGACTACAGCATGGAAGGACCAGAACAGCAGGTCTTTTATAGTCGAAGTCCAATCTTGTAAATTTACCAAAAACGGCAGTTCTTTGACTCAAGAGTAACGTGACAGTCGTGATTATGCTACCTTATGCTCAGAAGGTTTCGGTTACCAATTCGTTTGTACTCTTTCTTTGTTCGCCCACCGCCTCCAACACGTTTCCTTATGCCTCCAAAAAGAGCCTCCTCTTCCAAACGCAAGGCTGCAGCCGATTCTGACGGTGAAGACGCGTCACAATCAACAAAAAAGGCCAAACTGGATGGTGCAGACGCGACTTCAAGTTCGAGTTCAAACACGGTCCAAGGCGCCCAACCTACGAACAAGGTCCTCCCTCTGGACATATCTTTCCCACCGCGAATCTCGGACTGTATCCGCATAGCAACGTGGAACGTCTGCGGTCTTGCCACTAGTCAAAAGAAGGTAAGTACTTGTCTCTTTTTGAGTGACCCTGACGCGTCTCATCCTCGAAATCTGAGTCAGGGTTTTAAGTACTATGTAGAGGCAGAGGATCCTGACATTCTCGTCCTTACCGAGACAAAGGTACTTATGAGTGTACTTTTGATCCGTTTTTTCTCTTCCCCTTACAATGCTTCAGGTCAATAACGAACCTGTCGATCCCTCCCTGAAGAGCCGATTTCCACACAGTTATTGGACCATTGCAGAAAAGAAAGGCTATTGTGGGTTTATCGAATCTCGTCCCTTGAATGATTTCAAACATGTTTTTCTCAGCTGGAACTGCCGTTCTCAGTAAGATCAAACCTCTATCCGTGAATAAGACGATTCCGGGACATCCCAATCCTTCCATTGTCAAGGGTCGCATTATCACGTTGGAATTCGAAAACTGCTATGTCATTGGGACGTACGTTCCGAATGCTGGGACCGAGCTCAAGGTTTGTAACTTCTAAGTGTTCTAGACGCTCCCACTGAACGACACTAAAACAACAGACCCTGGATGTCAAGAACGAATGGAACGAACATTTCACGAAGTACATTCGGGAACTCGATCAAAAGAAACCGGTAATATGGACTGGTGACCTGAATGTCGCACCCACAGAGATCGGTTTGCCGCTCGTTCTTCCGTTTCTGGAATGGGTGACTAAATCGGATGTCAGATCTTTCTAATGCCAAGAAGAACTGGAACAAGACACCTGGTTACACAGAAGCCGAAACTACTGCTTTCAAGAACATCTTGAACCCTCCAGAAACTGAACAGCTCTCGAACAAGTTCGTCGATGTCTGGAGGCAAGAACATCCCAGTGATAAGCATTACACGTATTTCAGCTACAGGTTCAACTACCGAGCAAAGAGCATTGGTTGGAGACTCGATATGTGTGAGTGTCTAACTCTTAATGCGATTTTTTTCCATTTACATGCAGAACGCTCCATGCAGTTGTGTTGAGTGAAAGAATTGTTGACCAAGTAAAAATGGTACGGTCTTTCTTACTATTTTTGAGAACAAGGTGGCTCTAACGGAACTGTGCAGTGTGAGATTAGAAGTGAGATATATGGCGCCTCGGATCATTGCCCCGTCACTATGGAAATTGAAGGTCCATTGTGATAAGATGTCTGTTCTGCTACGTATCCAGAGTTGCATGATCTACATAGAGAGGTATCAAGATGTAGATTTAGATTGATTACATTAATTTACGAATCCTCTGGATTTTGTAACAAAATATTAACGTCAAGGTCGTCGGGGGTATAGCTCAGCTGGGAGAGCAGCAGACTGAAGTCGATACGACACTTCTGAAGGTCCCGCGTTCGATCCGCGGTACCCCCACATTTTTGCTGATGGACACTACTTTCTGTTTTTTATCTTTCGATTGAAGCCGTTGCGTGGGTTCACCTCTTTCCAAGATATACTGGATACTGGACACAGATACATACAGATCTACATACATGTAATCAAACAGTGCTACCATTTCCAGCAAGAATTGGTGAATGGGTAGCTCTCCACCAGTTCCAGGCACCTAATCCAACAATGAAATTGAATAGTCCTACAACTGCAGAGCCTGCTCCGATCATGGTAAGAAGCCACCATATTATGCCTATTGTTCGATCCAGTGAACGTCCAGTGTATCTCTTCAGATTAGCTAGGGGATCAGGCTTGGGGGTATAATGAGCAGGTAATTTGAGAACTGGAACACTGTCTGATGTAGAAGCATTTTTCTGTCGCGGAACCAGAAGTAAAGCCACAATAGGTTTCTGAGCAAATGCAAAGGTTAGCGGAAGACTGTAAGTGAGACGTCAAAAAGCGGTTTACATGGTCTGAGGTTGTATAAGAAGGAATAGAAGTGTACAAGATATTGGTAATATTCGAGATGTCGGGGGTATCTGCAGAGTCAGTATGAGTAGCATACAGAACCCTGTCCGTCCACGAAGGCATTCGTTTTCCGCTTGACAGACGCGTCAGCGGATTAATATACGTCTAGGTCGAGAGAACGCACCTGTATTTATCGACCGCGCCAAGCTCGTACTTGTAGCTGCATTTAAATTTCCAAAACTCTCCTTCCCTGAGACCCACAAAAATAGTGTTTTTCTTTCGCTCCACAGAAAGCTGGTCAAAATCCTTCAGAGTCGCTCTGGTGTTTTCATCCTTAAGAGCGTCCGATATCTCACGAGGTGAAGTTAGGCTGGCTACTGGTGAGTTCGGGGGAATGGCAACTCGGAAGTTCAGGTCACCCAGGAAAAAGAGATGAGAGGTGGAGTATATCGTCGAATGTTTTGGACCATCGACAGTGTCAGAGAAAAGGAGCGAGCTAACAATATGACGATAATCCGCAATCCTATAGGAAAGGTATTCTTCGTGTGCTGTCAAGTGTGCGCAGACAAATCTGTCACGGGAGGAATTAGCAAAGGTAGCAGAGGAAGGGCGAGAGACTCACGTATACGTTTCTCCAACGCCACCTTCAGAGTCTGGAACTCTGAACCTGACGCCTACAGCTCCCTTATTGCCCATGTAACCAAGAAAACCACAACCTGTCCAACTAGTTTGGACGTCACAAGCTTTGCTGCCGGTAGTGTCGTCGCGGCCATATACAAGGAGAGCAACGCCGGCGTTAACTACCTTAGCAAGCAGTGTATACTTTTCCTTGTTAGGAGCATGGGTTTCAATTTGTGAAAGGATATGGTCTGCTCGTTCGTTAATGACCGGCTTAGACAGTCCAGAAACTAGGGGCTAAGTTTGAGTGAATTCCTTCTATTATAAAAACCGGGCGTACGTCCAAGATGTAACGGCAAAAGCTCTTGGAAGCCGACAGCGACAATATCCGGTGCTCTGGGTTCACGAGAGAGGAATGTTGAAACTTGCAAAGTTGGAGAAAGCCAGTCGACCAAATCTTGGGGTACACCACGAGAGCCTTGCAGATTGGTGTTGTACGACGCTATTTGAACCAACAGCCGATCATCATGACTAGCAGAGTCGGAGACCATCTCCAACAGTTGTCAATGAAAGGGTTGGCCGTTGGGGAACAAGCGGATATCGTCCTTTAGCCCCTCACGCGCATGCAATATATGTTCACATGCATGTAATGACATCAGTACAGTCAACATTATAGGACAATCTTAGTTTACGTCTACATGGAGCAAAAAATAAAGCAAATAGCTATCTACTCTAACGTCTGCTAGGTCCCCTGGTCACTCCAAGGTCCTTGAGCTTTCCCTGTGCGATATCATAGACCCAGCCGTGAACCCACACATCTTTACCCTTGAGACTCTTGTTCGCCCACGCATTCACGATAATGGACGTCTGGCAGAGGTTTTCTACCTGCATTTTGACATTCTCTTCAACTAGAGCAGGGACGGCCTCTTCAGCAGGTGCGGAGGAAAGTTGGAGGGAAGCGGCGAGTTCAGTGAGGGGTGCGAGGAAGCGGTTGATGGGAGCATTATCCGGGAGGGTGGGCACCGTAGCAATGGGTCGCCCAGGAACAAAGTTTGAAGAAGCATTGAAGCAAGCTGCAGCCCCACCACATTGTGTATGCCCGACGACAACGACTGTACCATGAAGTGCCGTGGGGCAAAAAAAAAAAGATCATTTGGTTGGGATGATGTAGCAAAACATAAAAGCAGATAATGCACCGTGTTCTACGCCCAGATGATCAACAGCATAAGTCAAGACCGCAAGGGCGCTATCATCATCGAGATGAAATTGGCTGAGACGCGTTTGACTGTCAGACGAAATGAAATAGTGGGGCGGCCAATGAACACCCACTTGGCAATGTTGCGGTGAACGAAGATATCTCCTGGTCGAGCGCCAGTGACCACAGATTCGGGGACGCGAGAGTCCGCACATCCTATCCAGAGGACCTAAAGTCCCTCTCAGTATTAGGGCATTCATCGAAGCGAAACGAAACTAGCCTTGGGAGATTGACCCTCAGCACACTGTTCGAAGAAACCTGGTTCAGCACGTTCTACGTCTGAAGCCCATTGAGAGTTGGCAGAGAGAAGTTGAGCGAGGGCAGGAAACTGGGACATGGTGAATGTGAATAAAGAGCCTGAAACTGGAGGCTTTTTTAAGTCACTTTTGGTGCCGGCAACCCTTATCAAATTAAATGAAATCACGACATGCCACATCTGGGGCCTTCAATCCCTCGGCCCTTCTAAATTTCTTTAAACGGATAGAATATATCATGTCTCTACGATACCTGATGTTTATGGCTCAATGCATCAAGATCAACCCACGACATCGCTTGGAAGTAATCATTGTCAGACATAAGTAAGATACTCATGGAGAGGCTTTACTCATAGGCATAGAAGAGTAGAAAAAATTATTTTTACGCTGACATGAATGCGGCCGTGTCACCTGGTGCAGCCCCTTCTCCGTGGATCTCCCCACAACCACCTAGTACATAGGAATACAGAACAACTGGGCGTCACAATCAATTCATTTGGCGAATGAGCTTGTTGATGTTGGATTCCCGGTCACCGAAGTCACCACCCTGGACAAAGTGTTTGAACTTTCTTGTTCTCCAGCCACCATTGGGGTTGGACAACTTGAAAGGCCAGAGGAAGTTGGAGGCCTACATTGAAGGAATGTCACTTGCGTCCCAAGCATACACGAAAACTGCAACACACCTGCTTGAAGTTTGGGCCAGCGGTGAAGATCTCATGGACGAGATCCTCAATGGAGAGGATGTTGTATTTACCAAGGGCTTCTTCGATGACAGCATTGTTAGAAAGGGGAATGCGTTGTTTGTCCACCTTGCCGTATCCTCGCTTGTAGATCAGTTCACGGACTGACTTGAGGTTAGGTTCTCTATACAGACAGGTGAGAAGGCACAGTTTTGGGAAACAGTGAGACCGTACCCATAAGTGACATAGGGCTCAACAAGTCTAAGCATTTGTTGGGTTGCTTTTGTGACCTTAACGAAGACACCGTTGTTGATCTGCAGGAGACGTAGGAGTTGCAAGATTTTGCGAGGTTTTGGGGCAATTTCGTTGATACTTTGAGGAGTAAGAATAAGATGAAGAAGGGCTCCGAGTAGAAACCAGCGATGTACGCACCCGCGAATCCTGACAACAAAGTACACTTTGGGCTGACTGGGAACATAGAACTCGCCAGCGCTTCTTGCAGCCCGCTTCAGCCGGGTCTCTTCCTTCTCCTTTGCTAAATACTCCTTCACATATGATTCGGCGCGTTTGAAAATGACCTTTCGCTTTGCCTTGCTAGCCTAAAAAATTGTCACATGTCAGTAATACTGCAGGGAATGACGGCAAAGTAGTTCAGTCCCGAAAGATGGTATAATTGAAAGACAACATCGCCGTTTAAAGCTAGTCACTCGTCGAAAGAATCGTATACATCATAACAAAAGAAACTAGAAGGAAGCACATAAATTACCTTACGGGCAGCAGCAGCAGCAGCGAGACGCTCCTCGCGTGCCTTTTCGTTTTGTTTTCTTTTCTTGAGGAGCGTCTCCGGTACTTCAATAGCCTGATCAAAGGGTTGAGAAAACTGAGTATCAAGAATTCCGATAGATTTGCGGATTTATACTAACGGAAGCACTCGGAACGCTATAAATACACAGTCAGTATCAGCTTAACATCGAGAAGAAAAAGAGACATACGTCGTTGTCGGGGCCATTTTGTCTTGAGGGAACGTTAGTTTCAGAAATCGGACTTCGATGGTCCTGCTCTGTTGCTTAGTAATGTTAAAGCCAAACAAAGCATCAGCCACAAATCAGCCACCACTGTACAGTCTCTTACAGATATTTTCTCACGGATCACGAGACAAAAGCTCATGTAAGGAAGCTCACGCAATTCTCCCTGACTGAATTACGTCAATTGTATCTTTTCTCAATTGGATTGCTGCAATCCATGTCATACGGAGCGAACTATAACATGCTAGATTACGCCTGCAAATTTAGATCTTACAGCA
>ML179742.1:0-55766 GCA_004369135.1 Dendrothele bispora CBS 962.96 | reverse complement strand
TAGTAAAGCGTCCAGAGAGGGATGAGGATGAACAAGTGGAGAATGCGAAAGACGATGTAGAAGAATTTGAAGGGTTGATAAAAGGTCAGAGGAAGAGACTGAAGGGTAGGGTCGGAAAAATTGACTTGGGGTTCGGAAAAGGGGGACGGCATGTTGGTACTAGAGATTTAGGATTGAGACATGATAGAGAGGGTTTTATACGAGCTCCGCACGCAGGGCTGACGAAGTTGCTCGGCGAAGGCGCAGTATAAGATGGGGATTGAATTATCTCAAGTTCACACACTGATGATAAACATACGTAGCACTAATGTTGGCTTTTCTTGTAGATTTTCGGACAATAGAAAAACATATACATGATGCAAATCCTGGAGTATCTTGTGTACACATCATTATAGTGCTCAAGAACGACGCATAATCAAGGAAATGCCAGTCTAGTTAGTAGTCGGCATAGCATCAGACGGAAGTTAAATATTTGAAGGTCCGACACAAATCAGTCAACCATGAAGGGATTACGCGTTACGGCGGCAGTTGTACACATATCTTCCCAATACGAACCAGATCTTCATACATGTCCTAACCATTGAATGACCTCTACTGCGTTCCCGGCATGTCATGTCTCTATGAAGCAGTAATTAAAAAGGTTGTCCTCTGTAAGGCGACTGTCTGCGAGCAATTGTTGTATACCTACCCTAACCCTAAAAGATACTTCGGAGCATGATGCATGAGCGGTCTGGCACATCGGTATGCGCGGCTCGATATTGTCACTCGTAGTCCATTGGCCTGTAACCGGTAGAAAGACAGATGATCCTCATACACAACAACAATGACAAAAAGCTTCATTCTCGCAGAGCTACAAACGTAAATTTTAATAAGCCCACAGTGAGACGCACACAACATACAAGACGACAAAAAACCCCAATTATTTCCTGGACCAATGGTCGTCACCAGTGCTACCGCCTCTTCTAAACGGACTGGCACTGCGTTTGCGACCTTCCCTCTTGCTAGGTTCCCAACCACCAGCACTCTGAGCTGCAGGTGGATGCAATCTTCGCTCGAGACGTTGCCCAACGCGAAGCGAGTCGACAAGCTCTTTGGAAGCTAAGCGCAAGTGCATAAAGTTACAGAAACCACCTCGGTTGCATTCACCGTTTTCGTTTTGCCTGCAGCAGGCTTCGCGGAAGTCCGTGACGGGGGAGAGTTCGGCATACAGAGGACGACCTAGAAGACAGAAGTCGCCGACGTCAGTTCAGCTCAAGTAGAAAAATGGTAAAACAACGAGAACAACGTAAAAAGATCACTCACCTGCGTACCAGCGGTTGTTCAAGTTATCCACAGCAGCTTGAGCCTCAGTTTCCCACTCATACCGTGCATAAACGTTTCCAATCAAATGGTCACCGACATTGTCACAGACCTGCAATTTTTTCCCCCAAGTCGTCAGTCAGCCAGAGATCAAAACTGTGGTATTGCGAACGGAACTCACATGCAACTCTAGTAAATGACCAAACTTGGCCAGTTCACAGTACAAATCCTCGTAGACCGCGTCGAAACCTTCTTGGAGCTCTTTTTCAGTAAGCTTGCAGACGGGGTCATGGGCAGGGTTGTGGTATACGTTTGGAAGGAGGATGGTCTGGGAGAAGGGGGGTCGGATGTGTTTTCGGGAGCATCTGTCACCGTGTCGACAGGCTCCGATCTACCAGAGTGGAAGTATAGAGGTAAGCAGTGAGAAAGAGGGAAGTGGGTTGGATGGGACGCACTTTGTAATAGAAAGAGCAGTTAACACGGTCTTGCTCTGTACCGAAGATGTTGGCCTGGGGAAGAAGTTAGCCAATGAAAAAAGTTCAGTCTTTTTATGGACGGTTATCCTACCAAATGGGAAGCCATTAGTACACTTCAGAAGAATGAACAGAGGTTTCTCAAATTTCTGAACTTGAGGGTGAAAGTCACGAGTGAAGTGTCTTCAACTTACGTAAGACGCGCGTTTGAGGAGAACGGGCAAAGCAACTGTTCGACGTTAACGTTCGAGAGTTTTCGAGTGAATTCCTCCATGAACTTGATTCGAATCTCGAAATAAATCAAAGTGTGTATTGATCTTGATAGTGTAACGTATGGTAGGTATGGTATCTCTTGACAAGACAGACTGCAGATATGCTCGTCAAGGTACTTACGACTCGGTCGGGAGCCTACTACTTAGTATTAGCCTTGAAGGAAACGAACCTGGATAACTTTGACAAAAGTTTTACGAGTCAACGACGGTCCCCTCCCATTTCCCTCAAAAATCGGGATTTCGGGTTCATGACAAAGAAATCATTGAAATGTTTGCAGGTCACTAAGCACAAATGATGTCGAAAGCGTGTCCACAATCAATAGAGTATATGCATCTGCAACGAGATTTGTCTAGGTCCTGGTCCACCCGAAAAAAAAGGAGCTAGTGGGTCGACCAGGAAACAAGAAAACTACGTGTGCTTCAGCCACCCATCGGGATTTTTTACTCAGATTACTCGTTTCAGATACGCGCTCTAATATGTACACAAAATTTTACTGGGTGGGTAAAAGACGAGAGCAGCACCGACAGCGAGTTTGAACCAAAAAAAAAAATTATCAGAAGTTCGGAAAGTTACATACCGAGGTTTTAAACAGAAAAAGAATACGTATATGTCGGACAGAAACAAGTCCTCGAAAGTGCTCGGCGCGCCATCCTCGCAAAATTGCATCCATTCTCTCAGTAACGGCAGGTCCAAGGTTCGATTCCGATTCAACGCTTGTAATAACTAACTAACTCACCACGGGCGTACATACGTACCGATTCCATCATATAACTTTCCTCCAAGGACTTAGATACCCCGAGTCACCAGTCGCTACATCGACCTGTATGAATACTCGCCCGTACACAACTGAATCCTAATGGGTCCTCGGATGGTCGAAACCTCTTCGTCCTTATCTCGCGGGTCTCAGGATGGAGACAGTGGCATCGACGTAATTGTGTAGGTATCCAAGATGCTCGAAGGTATGAAGTTCGGGTGTGTGTGCAATTACTTAACGGTGTGAGTTCGGAGAAAAATTTAAAGAAAAGGGCGTGCGTATCTGGAGTCTATTGATTATGTTTAATGTGCGAATTGAAGTAGACTTACGTGCCTCAGTGCTAAAACGGAAAAAAAGGAAGAACAAGAAGAAGGAACAGGAGAGAACATGTCGGGATCCGGAAGGAACCGAAGGGCCAAAGTGAGAATACCTCGGAGCTACTTCCGTCATGATTTTTCAATAGAACAGTGATGGATTCGAGTCGTCGATTCAATGATTGCGTTTTGGGCTAAAGATTCAAAGAAGAATCCACTGATTTCTCACCATATCCAAGTAAAGAACCAACAACGAAGACGAAAGCTGCGCAGAAGCCACTTTGGCGTTCTACGCCTGATTAATTCTACACCTGATCAATATTGATACGTCTGGGCGGCGGGCGGGCGGGCATCCTTTCTTACCTGTGCTGTGTGTTGCGTTGGACAATACATCAATTGCAAGTCATCTTTTATGAAGAGCCACCCTGGTAGCACATTCACCGAACGTTTAGAGCAAAATTTGGTGAAGCTGACCGCCCGAACACCTTTGACAAAACAGGGTTAATTATAATCAATCTGAACATCCTGGATATCATGCGTGTGGGGTATAAGAACCTACCCTACTGTGCGACTAAGCCTT
This sequence comes from Dendrothele bispora CBS 962.96, assembly GCA_004369135.1. Taxonomy (NCBI): domain Eukaryota; kingdom Fungi; phylum Basidiomycota; class Agaricomycetes; order Agaricales; genus Dendrothele; species Dendrothele bispora. The sequence goes on along the minus strand of ML179742.1, from coordinate 52,073 downwards.
ACCAGGGTTTGACATAAAAAATGCGAGCTATGCTTGAGGTAGATGATCTATTTAGTCCTAAATTAGTCCTTTTAGAGTCTTGGCTCTGAGTTCGTGTTGGGAATCGAGGAAATTTCGCACCCGGGCCATGATTGAACCTCTTACGCGTTTGTTGCTTACCCTTGTCCGATGCATAACGGACTCATGGGCACAGGCTGGTAACAGCCTGTATCGGTTTTTGATCATTTTTCTAACGATTTGTTCCTGTAAAGTAAGAGAAAATTAGGCGACCTTCAGTGTTTCGGTGGCCCGGGAGTCAGCAAGAAGAGTGTAAGATAGTGTCGCAGCGCAGATGGTAAGTTTAGAACGGACGTTTAGAACAGACCGGCGGCGTCAGTCCTTAAAGGGATCGAACAAGTTCACAACCATTTAGGCAGTCTGCTTACATATCGTAAAAACGCCGAAATTTTTGAATAGATTTCATCAACGACAAAGCTCAAATCGCATCATCACGCCGAAAGTCCATATATTAATTGAACCGGGTGGCTTCCGTCGTCTGCATCTTGCTTTCTGCCCTTCACTTTGGTCCTTTTGAAGGTTTGACACGCAACCACAGCAACAAGATGTCGGACAACGATGCCCACAGCGAACTCCAGGCCGTTGTAGAATCTACCCCTGTAGACCAGCGTAAACCTCAAAGCACGTCTAAAGGAGGCAAGGAGGACAAGGGGTCGACGCATTCGTCGGTGACTGTGCAACAAGTGACCGAATCTGTCATTCCCGTAGACAAGAATGAAGAGGCGATTGCAAATGCTCAAGATGACTGGGAAAATGATCCAGATAATCCTTGGAACTGGCCTGCACGAAAGAAATGGACTATGGTCTCTATAGTACGTGCAGCTCCCATGTTCCGACGGAGTTTCGAATCTTAGTTCTGTGAATAGGTCTCACTGTACACCTTTACGCCGCCTTTGGCAAGTTCCATGTTGGCCCCTGGTCTTTCTAAGATTGCAGAACAGTACGGGATAACATCGACAACCACAACTGCTTTGGTGCTTAGTATCTTTCTGTTGTCTTTCGCAATTGGGGTGTGTTTGAACTTCTTACTTCCTGTGTGCATTATTCCTGATGGTAAGCTTTTAGCCTCTGGTATTAGCTGCGCTTTCCGAAATATACGGTCGAACATGGGTATGTCATTTCGAGATTGTTCCTATCAAATCAAAAGGCTAAGATTCGTCTTCGTTGACAGATTCTTCACGCCGGTGCCTTGTTTTCGATAGCGTTCAGCTTTGGATGCGCATATGCACCTAACACTGGAGCACTCCTAGCCTTCCGATTTCTCGGTACGTCAAACTCACCCGTTCTCTTTTCTTTTTTCCAGCTGTGGAGTGTGTGTATCTCATGATGTCAACTTATGTTTATAGCTGGCTTCTCTGGGAGCGCACCGATTGCGATAGGAGGTGGGAGCGTCAGTGACCTATTTTCAGCAAAAGATCGAGCATCAGCTATGGCTATCTACAGTCTCGGCCCTCTCATTGGTCCTGCTGTTGGTCCTGTTGCTGGTGGTTTCATAGCAGAGAGTATTGGAGAAAAATACGTATTCGTGATCATCGGAGGTGCGTGTGTTCCTCGTTCCTTCTTTCGCTAACTCGTTTTCTATAGTTGTTGACCATGATTTAAATTTTTTGTTGTGCTAATAGCTCTCGGTGCCGTGTCAATGGTCATCGGTGTTCCTTTCTTACGAGAGACGTACGCACCCATCATTCGGCAACGACGAGCTCTTGCTGATGGAGACCCCGAAAAGGCGAAGGTTCTCCGCGGCCCGATGGGAAATATGAGTCGCTCGCAGTATATCTTGGCTAACTTGATCAGGCCACCGATGTTATTGTTTGGAAGCTTGATCTGTTTTCTCTTAAGTTCATATATGGCTTTGTGAGTTGCCTAGTTTGTTCTGCCTATGCACTGACAGTTTTTCCTGATGATCGACTTTTTTTTTAGCCTCTATGGTATCTACTACCTAATGTTTGCTACTTTCCCTCGTGAGTGGTCTCGCACGGTGTCATATTCAGTCGGTTCAAGTAATTGATATGAACCAATCCTTGTCTGATATAGAAATCTTCAACGAGACATACGGTTTCGATGTTGGCATTGGTGGTCTAGTTTACGTGCGTCATTTTCCTTCAGATCCAAGTTATACACCTATTTCTCCGTTTCTTACTGACTGATATACATCAATTTTTAGCTTGGACTGGGTATAGGGTTCTTACTAGCCACCTGGGTCGGTGCGAAGTGGGCTGACCAAACCTATCATTATGTACGTATATCTTACAATCGGTTCAATCATCTCCTTCTCTGCCATACCAGATTACTGAGACTGACCATTCATCTGTACATGTATATTGACATATATAGCTCATCAAGAGAAACGGTGGAGTGGGCAAACCGGAAATGCGGATCCCTGCTCTGATCTTTGGATCGTTTTTCGTCCCCGTAGGGTTGTTTTGGTATGGGTGGTCAGCTCAAGCCAAGGTGCATTGGATCATGCCGATCATTGGAACCGGGATATTTGGTTTTGGTGAGTGATTCTCTTCAAGTTTCCCTGCATTTTTGGAAAGTTGATTCTGATATATCTTTTTCTCTTTGCGTGTTGGTCGAACAGGATTGATGACAGCTTAGTACGTCTTTTCAGTGCCTTTATCACTCGTTGGCGAGCGTGCTTTGACTAATTGTTTCCTTTTATCTTTTTCTTTCATTCTGGCACTGTAACTTGTGTAGTCTACCCATCCAGCTGTACCTAGTCGACACCTTCACATATGCTGCTAGTGCAGTCGCCGCTGCCTCGGTAAGTCTCTTTTCATAAAACCAAAACCTCAAGTCATCTTACAAATATTTTTGTCCCTTTCCCTCTTAGGTCTTCCGTTCCCTCTTCGGCTTCGCTTTCCCCCTCTTCGCGGACCAAATGTTCGCCGCCATGGGCGTCGGAGGTGGTAACTCGTTCTTAGCTGGTATGGCTATCGTGTTGGGAGTGCCGTTCCCGATTTGGTTGTACTTTAATGGGGAGAAGATGAGGGCGAGGAGTAAGTTGGCGAGGTAAAAATCTAGAAGGTAGTGAGAGATATAAAAGGAAAAGACGAAGATGAGGAAGGGGAAGAGGAAGAAGTAGGTGAGGATGACATTATATATATATTCATGGGTTTGTGTGCGCTCTATTTTGGAACTCCAGCTTGGAGTGTGAGCCTTGGTGGCTTTTCTGATCATTGTACAGCAAAATACTATATGACCCAGAATGACGCTGACTAGTGGTGCGCACTATCGAGGTTCTGGGAGCATCCCGCAATCGAAGCAGAACGGGGATGCCATCTACTAGCTACGAATTTCTATTTGACCTACATTCATGACATTGGATTTCTACCATTTACGATACACATCTACTGTACATATACATATACTCAGGTAGTTTATAGATCGTGGCGTTCTGTTGTTATTCCTATTTTTTACTACTACATATGTTAGGTATGTAATGAATACATGCATACCCGCTACGAGGAATTCACCATACTACTAACTTTCGAAGTTGTTTCGAACTAAAAATGGCGTTCTGAACTGCATCCTTAGAATTTATCTAATGTTCAACGTTGTTGAGGGTGATGCATATGATATAGCTACCTCGTCCCGAAATTGCAGAACTGATGTACAATGACATGTGGTAAAATACGTCCTACTTTCTGTTCAGTTCTGTGGAGTTTCTGTCATTTCGCTCTTACTGTACAACATACAGACCAGGTTACAGCGCTTTCGGGAAACCTTGTCCCAATCGAATTTCTCCGTGATGCATCAAAAATAAATTCCCAAAAAGGAACGATCCCTCTAGACATACTTCCTGCCCATGGCATAAGACGCTTTGAGGAACAGATGGCCACCTTTGACTTTTGCAGGCATCCGGACCATCCAAAAAGATCTAACTAGAGGTACAGGCAAGTTGAAGGGATCAAAGAGGCCAGTTCGGGTACTTGGCCAAAATGGTAAATCAAGCTCGCTTAATGCTTTTTGGCAGGGCCTTTCCGTTCCTGGAATTTTATTATTTCCATCACAAAATACACGTTTGGGACAAGGTTTTCCGAAAATGCTGTAAAAGAATTTACATAAATTTTGCATGGAAGACATGGCAAATTTACTACAAACATTGAGTACACCCGAATCGACTCGGTGTCCACTACTTTGGCACTGTTCAAAAATAGAGGGACAGTCTTTTGTGAAAATCGTGCTTATCGTACGTGTTTCCTGAAGTCCTTGAAAGTAGCCAGTGGCTGCCCTGCCCCACCACTGGCGATAGGATTCGAAGAATAAATGGTGGGTATCGACTGGAATACAAAGAAAAAAAATGGTCGCACATCGTGAATAACAAAGGCGAGGGGGTAGAGGGAAAGGGCGGAGGACGAGAAGGCAAGGAAGGGGCAAGCGTCTCTCGCGTCAGTAATTGGCATGCAGAAAATGTGACGCGTGAGAACGTGATCTGGGCACACGACGTTGAGGCACTCTTTCTTACACCGACTCATCCACCAACCCAGCTACCACCCAAGTTTACCCCGTACTCGACCTTTTCGTCTCGGAAAAAACCACCAAATCACCCCCAACTGATCCCAGTCGACTGTCTTTTGTCGCCAGTCACCCGTTCGTCCTCGTTGAAAAACGACCATATCCTCCATCTCGACACAACCTGTCCAAAGAAGTCTCATAAGAACCTCTGAATCATAAACCTTGAGAATCAAACGTAATGTCGCAAGCCCAAACGCCCGCTTCATCGTCGTACGTCTCGTCGATATCTCCATTTTTTGCCAGCGTGATCGTTGCTCAAAACCTTCATTCCAATGTCCAAACAGCTCCGACAACTGGAAGACCGGGCTGAGGCCTCCCCCAAAAGATTTCCGTCCCCAGACAGAAGACGTGACCGCTACGAAAGGTGTCGAATTCGAAGACATGAAACTTCGTCGCGAGCTCCTCATGGGCATTTTCGAAGCCGGGTTCGAAAAGCCCTCTCCCATCCAAGAAGAAGCTATTCCCATTGCCCTAACTAAACGTGACGTCCTTGCCCGTGCCAAAAACGGTACTGGCAAAACCGCCGCCTTCGTCATCCCATCCCTCCAGCAAGTCGACCCTCTGAAAAACAAGATCCAGGCCCTCCTCCTCGTTCCGACTAGAGAACTTGCGCTACAGACATCCCAGGTCTGTAAAATTCTCGGAAAGCATATGGGAATACAAGTCATGGTTACCACTGGTGGTACGACTCTCAAAGATGATATCATGCGTCTATCAGAGACTGTACACGTCCTCGTCGGTACACCTGGCCGTATCCTCGATTTGGCTGGTAAAAGCGTTGCGGATTTGAGCGAGTGTCCGGTGTTTGTTATGGATGAAGCTGATAAGCTTTTGTCGCCTGAGTTTGCCCCTGTGATGGAGCAGCTCCTGGCGTATCTGCCTGAGAGCCGTCAGGTCATGTTGTTCAGTGCTACCTTCCCCATGATTGTAAAAGATTTCAAGGTGCGTGGATGCCTATGTCTTGGGACTTATCACTGACGCTTTTATTTCAGGAGAAGCACATGATGTCCCCTTACGAGATCAACCTCATGGACGAGTTGACTCTGCGTGGTGTCACTCAATACTATGCCTACGTCGAAGAGAGGCAAAAAGTGCATTGTCTCAACACCCTCTTCTCCAAAGTAAGCCCGTCGCACCACATACTATGTTTGGGCCAGGGCTAACATTGTCATTGACTAGCTTCAAATCAACCAATCCATCATCTTCTGCAACTCTACCAACCGGGTCGAACTCCTCGCTAAAAAAGTGACCGAACTTGGCTATTCTTGCTTCTACTCACACGCGAAAATGCTTCAATCTCATCGTAACCGTGTTTTCCATGACTTCCGTAACGGTGTCTGTCGCAACCTCGTCTGCTCTGACCTCCTAACCAGAGGTATAGACATCCAAGCCGTCAACGTTGTGATCAACTTTGACTTCCCCAAAAACTCTGAAACATACCTTCACCGAATCGGTCGTTCAGGTCGTTTCGGACACTTGGGTCTAGCGATCAACCTCGTCACGTACGAGGACAGGTTCAACCTGTACAGGATCGAACAAGAATTGGGAACTGAGATTCAACCTATCCCTCAGAACATCGACAAAGGATTGTATGTGGCTCCTAGCGCAGGTGTAGGGCCGACGGAGGATGAGAGAAAGATACAGCAACAGGTTCAACAGGCGAGGCAGCAGCAACAGCAGTTAGCGCAACAACAAAAATTGTTGGCTCAGCAGCAGGCGGCGGCGGTGGCACAGATGCAGCAACAGCAAGGGCAGGTTGTGTATCAGAGTAATGGGCAGCAGCCGAGGTCGAATGGGACGCCTACTGGGTACCGTGGGGGTGTTGCAGCCGCTGCACGATGAGTTGGTTGTCTAGTTGAAGATAGAGGAAGAAGTAGGTGTAGAGAAGGAGCCGTAGAGAGAAGGAAAGAGAGAGGTGGCCCACTATGCCACCCATCACTAATTCAAACCGAACCATGATAAATTCCCCGTCAGACCCAAATGACTCTTGACAAGGGTTTGGGCTAGTCTACCAACCATCCATTCCTCCGCCCAATCCCGGCCTCATTCCAATTCTGTTAATTGCCCCGTTTTTGATTCTTTCCACCGTTTCGATGTTCACTGAATCAACTGTATTATCTATATTATTATCTCCTCCGAAGGGGTGTTTTCGTTCAACCTTGCCCAACCATTCGTCCTTGCCCTGGCTCCCTCCACATACATACATGCATACGCTGTTCAACCAACCCTCTTCAATCTGCCAATTCTGTCGCTTCTGCTTCCCCTTGACCCTCCTCCGCTCTTATCCCCCAATCATTTGGCCCATTCATTCCACTATCCACGTGTCTTCGATATCGTATACACTCATCTCACCCTAACAAATTCTACAACTTTCTTACGCTATGTGCTGTATAAACGACCTCTGCAATCCCACCCCGTACCCACCGTCTCCGTACTCCTGCTCGAGTCTTTATCACACTTTTTGCCGCAATGTTTCCGACTCCGTTACTTTATCATTACCCCCACCTTTTCCCAAGCCGTCTAGCTCCGCCCTACCTTACCTTTACCTCCTTTACTCCCCATATCTCTTTATCGTCAACCCGTGTTCTCGCTCTAACCATCCCGTCCTTGCCGTTGTCGTTGTTGTCGTGTTTGCTTCTCTAGTGATGTCAGATAGTGTTGGTGTCACTTGAAAGCTTTTAGGTTGTTCTGTGGAAGTTTTTTCCCTCCAGAAATTGTCTCTGCTTGGCGTTTTCCGTTACTCCTGTAGCCCTCTTCTTAGTATTAGTAGTACTGGACTTGTTGACAGTAGTTGTTACCGTCCTTACTTGATAGTAATCAAGCAGAACTTTTTCGGGAATCATGATTGATGTATGTCGCGATATCTCACAGCTTGGGTGTCAACCGGTCAGTAGTGTGAATCTATATTTGAACAGGCGATCTTTGTCCTGTGTAGTCGCAAATATGTTACTCGTATGTGCGGGCTGTCGCTGAAGCTTCAATAACCGTTGTACCAACACCATCACGATCCCCGGCGTCACCCTATTTTTTTTCTCTCTCCCCTCCTACGTGTGGTCTAGCGTCAGCGCTCTAACGACTGTCGAATACCAGCTGAGTATGTGTTTCGTTCCCGAGCTATGACGTTGAGCATGCTGTAGGAATACGTATCTTACTCGCAGTTTTTTTCCAAGTTGAAGCTTGAACCCTGCAACTAGTCAACAATTATTACATGAACGAAGTATGAGTAGTCATGTATTGCCTATGTGCGTTATATGTGATGTTCCTCTGTTCCTTGATTCCTGACCATATGATCCACCCACTATATCACAGGCACAAACGCTCGCCCACAGTCTCTAAGTATTACCGTTTTAACTCCATAATACGACCTCGACCTTACACCGTCCTCAAATTCCTCATTCCTGCTGTTGTCGTTCTCTTTCTCTTGGGTTTCTATCACTATGAACCGCACGTCGAGTTTGCGTTTTACGAACGAGACTGGGTCCACAAAGAAATCGACCCTGTCAAACCCCTAGCTGGATGTTTCGATTCTGGACGCGTTAGCCCCAGATATAACGTGTCTGAAGCCGTCTACGGTCCCAAATTCACGAATCCTCAAGCGGGCATGCAGATGAGGTTTGGAATGGACTGTTACGATTTTGCTGGAACGATTAAAAGTCCATCAAAGTCGGGGTTGTCGTCAATAGTCGTCTCAGCGGAACAGAGAACACAGTTCCACACGTATTGGAGGATAGACTTGGCAGAGTTCGGACCGAGACAGGAGTACATGCTCAAGTCGTTCTTTGCCACGCAGGATTTGAGCTCGACGAGGTTGGTGCTTTGGTCGAACGGGGATTTGGCGGAGAGGAACTTGATTTTGCAAAAATATCTGAAGAGGTATCCGGATGCGTTCACGGTCAGGAAGTTGAGTATACGCGAGTTGGCTCGGGGAACGGTGTTGGAGGGATCTTCATTGTTGGCTAGTACGGATAAAAAGGCGTGGTTGGATGGGGATCTTATTAGGTTGTTGCTGCTGTGGAACTATGGCGGTGTTTGGGTAGACATGGATTCACTGTTGACAAGGGATTTGGAACCATTGCTCGAGCATGAGTTTGTTACTCAGTGGGATTGCTACGGTATGTCTTTTCTTATACTCAATCTATTGACGACTCTTAAGAAAAATTGTCTAATCCGCAGATAAAAAATACTCGGCGCTAAACGGTGCTCTGATGCACTTCCGCCAACACTCTCCCTACCTTTGTGAAGCTTTCCACATCATGCTGAACGACAGCCCACCCCGTTCTGGTTCCACAGATTGGGGCTCCGTCCTCTACTTCAAACTCTGGCGTCGTCTTGTCGCTGCGTCCATTCCTCCCTTCAAAATCCTCCCCTTCTGTTTCACTGACGGTCGCTCGTGTCGATTGGACAACCGACTCCCCGACCCTTTCGTGTCAGATGACTCGAAGGGAAAGTGGACGATGGGTCTCGGTATGGAGGAAGGTGGTGCTTTGGACAAGACATTGCACGAAAAAGTGTTTGGCGTGCATTTGCATAATCAGTGGAATAAGGAATTTCCGAGAAATGGCTGGGTGGAGAGGTTGTTGTTGAAGAAGTATGATAGGAAGATGGAGACGCATCATCGGACGTAGTTGACGTTGGGTACTGCATACATGGGACTTGGAGGTTAGTTGGTTTGCGAACTATGGAGATCTCCTTGTGGTTTGATGCTTGTAAATTATCTCGTTTTTAATGAACACGGATAGAGATGCCTGTTTCAGCACACATGTGTCGCTGTCATCATAGCATCCCGACGTATATGTACTAATGTCTTCGGGAACAGGAACTGAACTTGGGTCCGCGTTTGAATTTGTGGCTTTCCGCTGCCCCCGGCCAAGACTGAACATTTTTTTTCTCAGTTCTACATTTTCTTACGCGCCGTTCATTGTGTAACTCGGACGGCTCTTGCTAGTAAAGTACATATGTACTCGTAGGCTCAACGAATCTAACGACGAACCAAACGTTCCTGCCAAGCTGGTGCTTTCTTGTCAATGAACGTTGGTCTGGCTATACTAATAAGTCTTCTCTTCAAGTCTATACATTCCCCACTTCGTTTAGTAAAGCCTTGAGGATCGCGAAGATATTTATTTCCTCTGTTGATAAAATACGTAGCTTGAATGCCTCAAAAGCTAGTAAATGGCTAGTCATGACTGGTGGAGCTAAGGCTGAAAGCTTAAATACGGTAAACGTACCCAGGCTGTCTGAAGAAACCTTCGACACATGAGCGAAATATCAGAAAATGAGAAGGGGAGAATACATTTTTAGGAAGAGTTGATGGAAGATCCTTCCGAATAGTCAACAGGTCCTGAAGTGTTACGTGTACATGTACAGTGGTATCTGTCCTTCATACACGGAACTGCAAAAATGAACAAAGTACTACAAAGAATCCACAAAGACAAAGAATCTGAGATGAGAATCCAAATCATGACAAGAGACTTTTTTACGATAATTTACAATAAATGAAGAAACATACGAGTCAGTTGAAGAGGAATAGCTGTGAGTATCTGTCGGTAAGTCGTTCTCCCAGTAAGGTTGTGACACTGTGTAGACCACTGGCGAAATTCGGGATTTGATTCAGGACCTTATGTTATTAGCTTCATTCCTCTCGTTTCGAGAGCGCGAAGAGCTACATAACCATTCGGTTAGCTGGGTTCTGTTGGACAGTTTTTTTTTGACAAAGCACACCTACCTAAGAGAACGAAATCTGTCGTCCGGGTTGCTACCACTCGGTTGCTCGTTCTTTCTGATGATATTGCCTACATCAAGTTAGGTATCAGTCACTTCGACAAGTTTGTGGTCGTCGATATACTTGCCTGCTCCGCCTCTACCTGTAGAGAGAGCCTTTTGAGAGGATGGAGATCCCCAGCTGCGAGTCCGAGCGGCTTCAGTGGTGAACTACGTAGAAATGGACAGACATCAGTTGGACAGGTTAGAGGATGCATCAGGCTGAGGACTAACAGAAGGCATTTCAGTGAGGACATCTCCCCCAGTATCGTTTTCTGGATTCGAAGGTGCAGACCTATTAATATTGCCCGCGCCACCGCGTCCAGTGGAGAATGTGGTCTGCTTTATGAAGGGAGAATGAGGATAGGAGAGGATAAGATTGTAGACCATAACATACCCTCTCGAATTGTATAGTCGGATCTCTTCCTCGAGGGCCAGACATGGTGTATCTTTCGTCCTCCACAGCTGGTGGCGGCTTAATATTGCCCATTCCGCCACGCCCTGAAGAGCGCTAGATAAATCATACATGAGAAAGAATCGGAAGGGAGTCAAGAAAAAAACGACGTACGTAGCCCTCACGACCTCTCGAGACCGACCGGTCACGCTCTAACACAGTACAGACATTCTAATATGAGCATCGGGGACAGTAACCGGAAAGTATTGGCAAGGGAAAAGAAATAGAACAAGTAAAAAGTGATTACGTCGAAGCTAAAGATAAGAGAATTTGCTTATCGCCCTTATCTCTACCCTCGCAACTTGTCTTCCAACCACTATCTTCTCGGGTTTCTGGACTATAGAACTCTGCAAAGACTCACCTGGATGCTCTACCATCGTACTGGCCAGCGATTCTCTGTCGAACGTGTCTTCTCCTTGCTCTCGATTGACGAGCACTCGGTTAAGCTTGGCGCTTATAGTATGAAGTTGGCTGGATAATGAAGGCTTTCTACCCTCTTGAGGCGATCTGGGGTCCTTTCTGTCGCTCATGATGTGCTGAAGACTAGCGGAAGCAAGTTCGTGCTGCAAGTGGAACAAGAATGACTAGCGTGGATCCGAACGTGCAAGCTTTATACGGTATTTGGGGGGTGAGGCGCGCGGCAATCCGCTTTAGAGGTCGACTTATTGCGCTCCCAGTGACTCATCCAACGTGATCAGCCCCCATTCTAACTTTCCTTTAGGGACTGTTGATACCATCTACTAAAACGGCTTGCTGTTTATGGTCATTTCATGATTGTTCTGTTGGTTCCGACTTCACCCCTCTTGGGAAACTCCCCAAATTTTTACGTGGTTTCTCTCGCGTCCGAACCTGATTCTCATTCATATCGCTACTCAAATATAATTCCACCCCACACGCAACCTTTTCGTATTATTAGACAAGATGCAGTCATCCTCGGAATGAGTGGTTTCAAAAAAGGATCATCGCTTCTTGTGCACGTTGGATCATCGGATCTTTCACGTTCCTAGGAAAAGAACTGTCAGAGACCGCTCAAGGAATCATACATCCACACCAATGTCAAACTAAATGCAGATCCAACGAGTTAACTCCCTACGCATCGTTACGGAGCAAATCAAGAAAAATTTTGATCACAAGGAGCTTACATTCAACCATCGCTCGCAGGAACGTCGCAATATCTGCCGCAGCCTTGATGGCAGCGGCTAGAACCGGTCTGGCACCATCCCCATGTCGTTTTATTTGTACCCCAAAATCAAGTTTGACATGGGGTACTCAGACCGTGCTAGACTTTCCAGATCAAGCTTGTGGCTTCATTTCCCAAGTCACGGGTCAAAGTATTTGCTAGGAAGTCCCATGCGATGGTCTGATTTTGAATAAAACACCATGGTTTTGCGGGTCTGTGGTGGTACTCATTACTAGCAAATCAGCTGGGATTTGTCCCTCTCAAATAGTATCTCAAAAGTGATTTCTCAGTTGACGATGTCAAAACTCTTCGACATAGGTAGGCGGCAAAATACCCTTCTGTACTCCTTGTTGCCCAGGATTCTACCGAAGTTTGTGTCGAAACTCCATAAAAGACGGTCCTGGAGGGCTTCAACTGCAAATAAAGCTAGGCTATCTATAGCTGGAGCATATCCGGCAAAGGAGTAAACGCACCTTCGATCCAAAATCTTCCTCCGCGTGCTCAACCCTCCTCATCTAGTATACTCGACTCCCCACTTCCCTTCTCAAAGTGCCAGCCCCTTTTCCAATTACAGCTTGAGACCAACTTGCAGATTGAGAATAGGGTTTAGGAGAGCACCTGGGTCTTGAATACGTTCGAATGCTTGAAACCGGAACTATCCTCGGCCGCGGGGAACCTCGAAGTTGCGAAAGCGTTCAGAAATCCGTGGGTAGTATAGAACATCTGTATTAAACCTCATATGGGTCTAGGGAACAGGCAGACTACAAATGTTGGTAACAGGAATATCCTGAACTCTGTGGAGTAACTCAGTAAGTTTCTGGCAAAGAACTTTAGTAAGAGAGGAAGTCGAACTTACTGGAGATGGTTCTCAGAAGGGATTGGACCTCAGCATAACGCACGTTTTTGAACGGAATATCACACAAAAGACAGTTGTGAGTATCTTACGATATAGTTTGAACGTTCGAAAACGATAGCCTGAGTTGAAGTTAACGTTGAAGCCACACCACAGCTAAGCGGCAAGGCACTACAAAAATGCACCGTCACGCGCTGATTCAAAGTATCTCATAAGTTATCGGAATGTTCCATGAAACTGTACAATTCTCTGCTAAAAAAAGTTCATTGCGCTACTTATGTACACATATAGAGTACAGTTACAAAATAACAGGTCAGTGCAGAATTGTCGATCCGAAGGAGCAATAACACAGGGCGATCACGCAATACAATAGAAGAACAACTTTGGTCCTACTTAAGTGCAGTGCACTTTTTCCTCCGACCTTCTTCTTTCTCCATAACTTCTCGTTTCGGGATTCTCCACTACTTCTTTCAATCCATACACATGTATACATTCGTCGGATGCTCTTTAACCATCCTGTTCTTTGGCAAAAACTTTTCACCACCCTGAACTATACCCACCCCCTCCATAGCCATACGATGACTGTTGGTCATGATGATGATGATGTTCATGATGCCCATGGTGTCCATGTTGATGAGGTTGATGAGTTTGAGCATCGGGGAACCCAGGTGGTCCTCCGCCTCCCGGTGTACCGAACGGGCTAGCACTAGGGAACCCAGGCGGTCCTCCACCTGGAGGAGCAAACCCTCCCGGTCCCGGAGGTCCACCTGGAGGAGGGGGGTACCCACCCCATTCGCCTCCACCGCCTTGTTGTGCACTAGGGAACGATGGTGCAGGAGACGAAGAATAGGAAGGATTATACCCATCATGGGGTGGTGCCTCAGGGAATGTCGAAGCTGGTGGTGCATATGAAGACGGGCCTCCCGGGAACGAAGGAGCACCAGAGGTAGGGTTGGATCCATAAAATGACGAAGCTTCCCCAGTGGAAGGAATTGGTGCTGACGAGCCGTAAGATTGACCGTGGCCAGGCCCATGTGAAACACCTGGGAATCCAGGTCCGCCACCACCTGAGCCCGGTGCTTCCCTGCCTATACCATGACCAGCACCACCAAACAACGACTGTGCTTGTGAAACGCCAGGAATTCCAGATAGGTAATTCTGCAGGTTTTGTGAAGTCTGTTGACCTTGATTATATGCGTATGTTCCTTGAGCTTCGGGTGCACCACCGTCACCACTAAGACGAATGTTCTTGTGGTTACGGACGTTCTCTTTGGAGAGACGGCCTATTGTCTCGTGCTGCTTACCACCCAGACTTTGCGCCCAAGCATGCATGGCCTGCATCATTTCGCGTTGAATTTTCGAGTTGGAGTCATGGAAATCAGGATGAAAGCTAGTAATAGATGGAATAGGCTCAGTGCTCAGTGGACTCTGTAAGACAATAGACGTACAGGCAAGATAAAATATCCTCGGTAACTTGATGGACATTGACAGAGGAGTCATCCCAAGCCTTGACAACAAGGTTCACGGCATGCGTCTACATAGAAGAGATTCAAAGGCATAAGCGAATCATTCATCCCGAACATCAGAAGAAAATCGCGTACCACGACGACTCTCGCAACACGGCCAGCTGGCTCGTTGAGAATGAGGTTCTGGACAACGCGTGTAAGTAGATCCAAGACGCCTGTCATTTAGGTGTCACGCAAAGACTTACAAAATGGTCTTTACTCAAGAAAGAATGGGTAGGGTCAGACTAAATTTGGGATCTGGTCAGTCGACGTGAAGGGAAGATCAGTCCGATGATCTACGCACTGCTCGGGGATCGTTGAAGACTTCATATTGATCATGGTTGTTGATAACTTCCCCAGAAACGGATTGTAAGCCTCCGGTGGCACTCTGAAGAAGGGGTTTTATGAAAGGCTGAAGCAGTTGCGTCAGAAACCAATATCTAAATGCACAAAACATCGCGCATACCTCCAGAGTGGTGAATACAAAGACTATCAGGCCCCGGTTAGCTCAACAATAGCTTAGGCTGTCATAACTTACCAGAAATGCTGTCCATGAGCTTTTCGATCAAAGGCCCAAGACCAGGGATCTTCTCTATAGCACAGAATCAGCATACGAGATCGTACTAAACAAGGGTTGAGAAAAACTCGCCGATAGTCTTCTCAATCTTCTTCACCACCGAATCCCTGAAACTCAAAACTTGCCAAAGCACCGCATGGAGTTCCTGGGGACTCATATCCTCTGGTCTCTTCCCGCCTTGAGCAGGTCCAGCTCTAATTCTGTCGATATTATCCATATCTCTTGTCATATCATTACCGGCACCTCCGGGAATGGCAGAAAAGAGTGTACGCAAAGCAGATGAAGGACCACTTCCACCTGGTCCGGACCGAGCTTGTTCAGAGGAACGGGCTTTGTCGAGCTGCTTGTTGAGGTCAGTTACGGAAGCTTCGCTCTATTGATATTACGACTATGTGAGCAGGGCGAGTTTCGGAAAGGATAGCAGTTGACACACAAGATGATCTGTAGCTTCTCCCAATAGCGAATGGATGAAGTCGCTAGATCCAAAAGTGCCTTTGGTGATAATCTTGAGTTACGGAACCAGGTATAAGCTGATGGGTCACGTACCAGTGATCAGAGGTGCGACCCATTGCCCATTACGTGCTTGTATGCGTACTTGATCTCCTACGTGAGAGAAGACATGGGTATGGCCCATGGAAATCAGAGCGAGTTCACAAAAGTTGGAGTGTGCCGAGAAGTCTTCGAGAGTGTGAAGCTAGTACCTCTTATTGTTAGCTTTGCATCGATAACGGATGATTGTGACACT
The DNA here is from genome assembly GCA_004369135.1 of Dendrothele bispora CBS 962.96. Taxonomy (NCBI): domain Eukaryota; kingdom Fungi; phylum Basidiomycota; class Agaricomycetes; order Agaricales; genus Dendrothele; species Dendrothele bispora. The sequence goes on along the minus strand of ML179742.1, from coordinate 36,427 downwards.
CACGGCTTGACCAAGGAGCCTGTAAGCCTCGTATTCGTCCTGCTTCCTGCCCTGGGATCGATGCATTCTTCCGATCTGGATGCATCGTTCGAGTGTGCGCCGGACTAAAGCCTTCGAAGTGTCCCAATGACCGTTTTCTGGAAGTGAACATGTGAGTAGCGTTGTCTTTACGAGAGGACGAGTAGATTGAACCATTTGCGATGTAGTTCTTCATTCCAGTGCGTGGATCTATTTCGAGTTCCACAGGCTAAACGAAAGATTCATAAAAACCCAACAAGGACTGAAAAAGACATACGTCTACGGGCCCACGCAAACGAGGGTCGTATTGTCGAGCATCCTCGCCATCTCCATAACCTTTCGGGTTGTCAATGTGCTCTGTCTGAATACCAAAGTCAGATGGCTTAGGAAATGCAGCTGTGACATCATATACCGGAAGGTAAACGCCCAATCGTTCTTTCGTGACCTCAAACTCGTTTGTGGCGTATCCATTAGCCTGGCATGATATTTAGACGGATGATACTGATAGGATCAAAGCATGCAACACACCAAGAACCCGAGTACCATGCAAAGATTGATGATTGTCTGTACGGAAATGAGTTGCGAGCAAGACCATGTGCTAATGGAACGTCAAACAAACCTGTAATGGAAGCTTCTTGAGACCGGCAATATCTACAGCCTGAAACGATTGTCAGTTGCGAAGGGGTGACAAAGGGCATCCATTTTACTTGACTGTAGTCTCGAAGCCAGTTGCTATTGCGTTTTTATGTTAATTGCGAAATACCGAAGTGTTGCGAGTTGACATACCCAAAGTACACTCGCTTAACATCAAGTCCACCAAATTTGGATCCACCTTTTCCTATCACACTAGCCAAAGCAAATCCACCACCGGCTTTCTTAGCCAGTTCAGTCAACACATCTTCCTGAGAAGCGTTTAGTAGGTCATTACATCGAGAGTTAGACGGGCGCACAATATCACCATGTCTAAATGCTCTCCCTTCCATATACGCAAATCTGTTTTGCAAGTAAATCAACAGCACCGCCCTGTTGAACAAGGTATACTCACGAAGGGATGTTTCCAGCCCCAAACGCGTAGACTCCATTGTTTGAAAGACATACGGCAAATATGAAAAGAAGAAGTAGTAGCAAGGTTATGTTACTGGGCATCTTGGTGGGTCAAAAGTAAACTTTTCTCGAAGGATAGAGTTCCTTTATCCCGAAAAGCGGTATCTCGGGATCGTGTGGCTGTTTAATGCGATGTAGCGGCTTGATTTATTATCCCTCTGCCTTGAATCGATATGACTTGATAAGATACAAGAGATGATTTTCTACAAGTTAAGCAGGATCTGAGGACAGAAGATGAGAGATGAGAGAAAAAACAGAAGAAGGAACTTCGAATGCCGCCCAAAGTGGTTCAGGAGTGCCGTGGGATATCTGACGTCGACGCGGACTTCATCGCCCTCCGGGTCCGCAGTCTCACTCCCGCGTCATGTTCTCCTTGTCTTCGTCATTGCGCACAGCGTCGCGCCCGGTTGCTCGCTGTGGTGTCTCAAAACTGTTCATTTCGATGTCCTCTAGGTGCCACGCAGACCCTTGGCCCCTTCCGCATACTCCGGAGCATCTGGCCTCAACTGCCACACCACCTGATCTGCCACCTCCAGCGCCTTTGGAGAGACCCAATGAAAGTATCGAAGTCACAAGAGCTCGGCTGGTATATCAATCTCGGAAAAGAGGGACGCTGGAGAGCGATCTACTATTGAGTACTTTTGCGAGGGACCACTTGGGCAAAATGACTCATGAGGAACTGAAAGAATATGACAGGGTGTGTGGTTAGTCCTCTAGGCGTCTATCAACACCTCTAACAGTAGCTTTTTTCATAGCTCCTAGACGAACCAGATTGGGACATCTATTATTGGGCAACAGGAAAGCGAACCCCTCCAGAACGTTGGGTTAATTCCGCTCTGTTAGAAAAACTTCGCACCCATGCTCGAAATGAAGGAAAGGTGGTCCGAAGCATGCCGAGTCTGTCGTAAAGGTACAACGGTGCGGACACCTTGAACCTTGACTGAGGTCACCACTCAGATACACACGTAACCTTCTATTACTCCAAGATTCATCATGGCAACTGAAAGGGACCGGTAATATACGAAGAAGCGGACATGTACAATGTACCATGATAACTCTGACCGAGAAAAGTCCACCAAATCCGAGTTTTTGGGACTTGCGAAGCAGTTTGATTAGGTTTCCTTCTTTCTCTTCTCAGGTGCATATACTGTATGCTGATTTGTCGAGCAATCTAAACACCCGTCTTGTTGATCTCCATCTGACGCATGAGCATATTGTATGCTCAGCTTTGATCTGTCCAGACCGTGGCAGTGATCAGCGGAAACCTAACCCCAACCAGTGGATGTTATACTTTTAATTCTCTTGTTCGCGACGATCGACATTGTGCGAAGACCGAGTGTCAAAATAGCGTGCATGCATTCAGGAGCCCTGAAGCAAGTTCACACTCGAGCTTCTGGGCTGCAACTCATCGTTACCTTTGTGGTAATGCGCGCTAAGTTGGCTTTGGAGGTGACATTGCCTCGATTGACATATCTTGCACAGATCAATTGAACAGTTGATGGAAGATGCCACGATGATGGTCATTTCAATCCTATCCACAAATATAGCTTTACATCACTGGATCTTCTCTCAACTATTCCATGATGATACATCTCCACCACCGTGACCCTTGACCTCGTACTCCCACTATCTACGCAGGTCGTTTGAACGATGTTCCTCGGCCTCCCGTTACCTCTTCAAGCTCTTGTTCTCGCATTCTTATTTCCTCCGTCCAAATATGTTGTGGTCAAGGCAGAATTCGTGCCTCGGAACTTCACGGTGGACGATAGCGACCCCTCGATTCGCTGGTCATCAGGGTGGAACGTTTCGGACGGTAACAATACCTTGGACTATGGAGGAGCACACCACTTCAGTAACCAAAATGATGCCTTTGCAGAGTTCACCTTCACCGGTGAGTGGTAATCACAATGATGGGAACCCCTTCCCGATTGAAACCCGTCCTATCTACTGACTGAAATTTGTGATCGTTAGGAGTCGCGGCATACTTCTTGTCCCCTCTCTGGCCCTATTCTGTCCAAGCACGAATAATGGTGGATGGGCAAAATCCTATGTCCATTGACCTACGAGACTATTCACAGCCTTTCAGTCAGGACGGTGGTCCCGAGACGGTAACTTCTGCGGTGAGATGGAGCAGCGGGGACTTGAGCAACGATACCCATACACTTAACATTAGTTTTAACAACGATGGAGGGAGTTACGTGGCGGTTGATGCTCTAATGTGCGTTTTCCTGGCATTTTACATGTTTCGGAACACAATCCCGACTAAAAATGCTTCTGTCAGATATACTGTCGACGCTGAGGAAGACCCACCCCCGACTACATCTTCACCGAACAATCTGTCACAGTCAACAACTACTACAGCAACTGCAGCCAGTCAAACGACTTCCCAATCCAACTCTAGCAATAGCTCAGTTCCTGTCATTATCGGCGTCGTTGTTGCCGTGGTCTTAGCCGTCATCGGTATAATTATAGCGTTCTGGTATACTCGAAATCGTCGCAGGCTCCTTCAACGTTATGGCCGTCATATTGGCATCAACACTTCTAGTAGTGGTGATGATGAAGAAAAGATCAATTCTTCGAGTGGTGGTGTTGTTGACTCAGTCACTCCATTTATACCTGGCTCTCAAGGGAATGATGAGAACAGTAGGAAGGTTCAAAAAAATGGAAGGTCAATACGTTCGTCCGTGAGGAGATTCCCTATATTCTTGCGGAACTCGAAACCTCTACCGGAGCTTCCACCTGCTCCTCCTTCTCCATCCTTCTCTACGGGCGACGGCTCACTTGTCGAAACACAGAAAAACCCCAACCTCCCTCGAAGCCCGACATTCACTCGACCCCGACCACCACCTGTCGTACCTGTCAATCCCAAAGCCGACGTCAAGAGATCAGGTACTAACTCAACCATAGCGTCCTTCTTCCCTGCTCCTATGGACCCCAAGGACCAGGTTCTGATGAGGAGATTATCGGGGGCTCTCAGTAGAAAGTCGTCGGGGAAGTCATCAAATCTGCCAGCCAAATTGATTGATGAAGAGGAAAGGCAGAGAGAATTAGATGCGACGTATCCAATCACACTATCCACAGTCAACGAGCCTGTGAGACCACTAGTAATCGTTCCTCCACCTCGAGGCAAGTCACGGCCCCAACTACGCATCAATAACAATCCTCCCGCTCCCTCTGCATCTTCTGCCGGTACTGGTGGTAAGGCAGTCAGTGTATCACCGACCGCTCCGGAAGCACACGTTTTACCAGCTGCTGAACCTTCCCCCTTGATAACCATAAAACGTCCAATCCACGACATTCCCGAATCTTTCCCGAGTACACCAGGCAGTCGGAGTAGCGCGATATCCAAAAGTTCCGACGGTTCTAAACGACGTTCTTCAGGACGACGTCATTTGGACAGAGAAAAATCGAGAAGGAGGCTTGGGAAAACAGTTTCTTCACCTCGCGGTCCCCGGTTCCGTCCCCAGTCCGCTTCCCGCCCTACATCCATAAGAGGGCCGTCGTTATCCGTTCCTTCGACTGCTGGTCTGCAATCACGGTTGATGGATGGCACATCTGCACCGTCTATACCCGTTACTCCAAACACAGCCAGCACCACAAGCCGACGTCCGCTTCCTCGTAGACCATCATTATCTCGAAAACCATCATTGTCCCGAGGTCCCCACGTTCTCGTTCCCGTACATCTGATCCCACGTCTAGCAGCAACCAGCAGAACTACAAACATCAATACAAAAATCGCCCAATGGCAGTTGGAACAGCGACTAGTTCAGTCTCGTTTACCTCCCCATAGTCCCCAGCGAAGTGCTACTGAAGGGACGAGCACTTTTTCATCTGACAATTCGACGCTGATGAGCTCGTTGGCATCTTCGCTAGTTGCTCTTTTCCCGCAGGTTCCCCAACAGGGCTTGTCTAATCAATCATTGCCATCAACACTAAATACAGAATCGGGAATAGTCGCTTCGCAATTATTGACTCCCTCTCCTACTATCCGTAGGCCTAACAGGAATAGCAGTAAGAACGACAGCTCCGGATCTCCAGAGTCACAGCGGCCCGAAGCCAGTTCTGCAGCACGGAATCACGATTCTTCTCGGGCTCAAGAGAAAAGTCAAAGCGATTCTGCGGTAAACACTCCCAAAATCGAAAAGAGTACCGCTATTCAACCCTCTGCGCCAGCGACGATTACAAACACACCCATCGTTACCTCTCCTGTAGCTCGAGAATCTATTCCGTCGAATCGACCTCTTCCCACACCGACTGCCCTTGCCGAATTCCCTGCCATAGCTAAAACAGGTTCATCAGTTGTCACTTCTCCAGTATCCCCTCGCCGTCCTTTGCCTGCTCCCTTAAAAAACCTACCACTATCCAATCTAGCTCTTGCTTCTGGCATACCGCCGCCGCCCTATTCAGGTCGCCGAATTCCAAATGCTTCCACCTCTTCTGGTAATGGGAACGAGATCGAGAAACTAACTTATGCATATCATAAGATTCCGCCTAATAATGTGCCCCACACTCCCTCTATGTATTCCTCATGGTCATCTTTGAAATTGGCAGCAGCGGTGCAGTCAAAGTTAGGCTCTAATGAGAGTTCGTTAGACTCGACATCAGGAAAAGTTTTAAACGAGATGCTGGATAGTTATACTAGTAGACATTCGGTAGTGGAGCAAGATACGATTGTTGATTCGCCTCCAACACCTCCTCCACCCTCTTCCCTGCCCGAACCCGTGCCTCAACAGGACACGTCAGTTGGGCTAAGCGTATCGGGACCGAGATACGCGTTAGCTAGCAAAACCAAATCACGCCCTCCAGCTCTTTCCATCATCTCTGGGTCCGCAGCGTCTTCTCTTCAGGACACACCACCCGCGAGCAGAGGCGCCTCTGATCGAAACATATCTCAGACCCTGGAACTCGAGCCCTCTTCTACACCCAGGCGTGTCTCTGGAACATCTATTCGCATAACCGAGGCATCTGCTACTCCTCAAATCACCCCTCCTCCTCCACCGCTACCATTAACACCACCCAAATCCCTACTCCAACCGAAACCAGCAGCGTCACTGGTTCAACCGGCTCGGGCACCATCTCCTTCGAAGATGGGTTTACCCGCTAATCCCTCACCACGATATTTAGCAGTCAATCAACCGCTTGCTCCCGCCTCCGGCTCTTCGACTTCTTCTGCCCAAAATACACCACCTTCGAGTAGAGGAAACTCATCAGAGCTTGACAGGCTCTCAATTGATCTTCCGGAAATCAGGCCACTTTATACACCCAGACGCACGTCTGTAGCCTCTACGGCGTCTAACAGAGTACTTGTACCACCTTTGACGCTCCCACCTCCTCTACCAGTCGATTCTAATTTAGCCAGACCGACGACGGCAGCGACGACGACGCCGCCACGGATAAGGACCAAAGTATGGACCCAGGAGGGGCCGACGAATACGCGTGGAAGGGCCTTACCATTTCCCGTCAACTCAAGGCAGCGGCCACCTAACGAAACAGTTACAACACTCTCTTCTGAACAATCTACTCAAAACCGAACAACCGCCAGTTAAATTATTTACTTATGATGTATCTATTGCGAAAATTTGTATTCCACTCCTTAAAGTAGACTCGTTGGACATTCGGACCAAAACACTTGTAGAATTACCTGTCATTACCGCAACCTCTTCTTAGTTAGATCACTTGCACAATCGCATTTTTCAAACATTTGTTTCATACTAGCCATCGAATGAATGTATGAAAGACGTTCCTAGTTGGTCTCTGTGGTATCTCTGTCTCTTCCAAAGTAGGGATTCCCTGAGCATGATCTGAGCAGTCAGAAAAGTGGTCTCAAGATTGACGAATTTCGATACCGTAACAAAGTCCATTTCTTCGGGTCGTATGATCTTCGTGCGCTTAATGATCTTGTAACCAAAGTAAAGAAGAGCGAAGATGGGAATGTTGATATCTGTCACAAAAACGTTTTGTGTTTCAAAAATCAGTTCAGGGCTTTGATGATGAACGAACGGCGAACGAGCTGTAACCAGACTGACAAGATATCACAAAGTCCGAAGCGTTCCAGCGGAAGAATACCGCATATCCGTTGATCAAGACAAAAATTAAAGACCAGAGTAGTCCGTATACAGCAAGATAAGGCTGAAGTGGATGATTATAGACATTCTGTTTGAGGTCGTAGTTTTGCACTCTCATTCCCCGGTCTATATTATGAACACCGAAAAAAAGCCTTCGTTGGTCAAGATACGTAAACTACGATAGAGCGGACTTACGGAAGAACAGATAAGTCACATTCATCGTAATCCATCCAAACAAGGAGCCCAAGGCAACCAGACCCGACAGCCAACTGTGAATGATTGAATGATGAACGATGATTTTTTGCTGCGCGTTGATTGTAACCCAGAGGGAAAAATGATTCGACAACTTACGTGAAGACTTGCTGAGACCCATCTCTCACATTCAAAAAAGAAAGTAAAGATAGTGCAAGCTAGAGCAACCCCCGAGAGGTGTATTGAATCAAGAGGACTTCGCATCAGTAAATTCCTTTAGAAAAGAGTTTATCCGTTTACCGTAGTACCCACGGCTGCGATTGGCAGTCCATTTTTGGTGCAACGCGTCAGAATTCGAGGTGCTTGTCGGTGAAGTGAAAGCCCGTAAAGGATACGAGACGATAAATAGACAGCAGTGTTCGAGGTGGAGAGCGCGCTGGTGAAAATAGCAGCATTTATTACACTAGGCAGAACTGCGCACGCGTAGCGGGGGGTCGGGAGAAGGATCAGATTCATAAGTTAAACCTCCACAGCAACCATGGTCAATCTCTAGGGTACACACCTTCAATACCTGCCCGTTTGATGGCGATGACGAATGGGGAGGCAGCCGCCGTCTGGGATGCTGAGAAGGGATAAGTCTACGCGTTTATGATAGTCGACACTCATGATCAAGGGGAAGAGCTCACGATTCAACAAGGCTGGATCGTTGTGGGCAACCAGCATCCCGATCATCAGAATACCCAAAATCTTCAGAGCGTCAAATTCAATAGATTCCCGATCACTCAAACCAAGAAACGAGAAGATCAACGTACATAAAATGCCATTAGACGATAGAAAACTCTTGTGACGGCTTTCTTAATATTGCGGCGAGGGCTTTCCGTTTCCGAAGAAGAACTAAGGATTGACACGATTCTCAGTACTTAGGAACGAACACGCAATCAGACGTGACATCCAAAACTCACATGGCTACGAGTTCCATGCCATTCAAAGAGAATGCCGCCTGAACGATGGTAGACATGATAGCCAGAAATCTGTCTGTGTTAATATTGTCGACGAGACCTGCACGATTCAGAGCACCGGGATTCTTCCAAAACTAACGAAGCTTCGAATGAGTTGTGGCCAAAAAAGTATATACAACTAAACTGACCCTAAAACCTATGCGATCACCCCGGGGTCCTCCACCAAGGTCAATAACCAGACCGCATAAGAGAAGACCGATAATCAAAGAGACTGGATGATAAGCGGAAGTGAATACATGCGACTAAAAAGGAACGCTTTGATTACGAGATGCAGCGCTTACTTTTGATGGACGCGAAAACGACTTCAGCTACAAAAAGTTCCGCTGAATTCATGGACGTCATCTTGAAATGGAGAGCCACCTTACATTCTCCAAAATATCTGCCGCAGCGGGAATAAGGGCGTCAGAATAAAGATGTATCAAAAAAAACACCCACCTCACTCCGAAAAGGCTAAACATACAGACCACGATCCATACGATCTAACAATCACAAATCTGCTCAATTTTCATGTCTACTTGAGATCGGTGAAGGATATGTACCGCTGTGTAAAGTGCGATGTGATTTGTCTAGTCAAAATTCCAGAACCAGGTAAGCAATGAACTGAATCAGTACAAAGATTGAGTGCCCGCAGAACACTTACATTTGAATCCCAGTACGTGAGGAGAATCACGCTTGCACTAATTTCGGCCGGAGCGGCAAGTCTGGACTACAGATGAGCACTAAGTTCATTGATATGGCTTTGAGCGACTAACGCATAGGTAGAATAATAGATCTAGAATGAAATAGACCGATCAGTAATTTGAACACAAGAGCCACTGAAAAACCGCGTACATACCCATCCTGAAGCGAAACCCAGCGCTGGATCCACCCATCGAGTCGCTACGTGACTTCAGTGAAAAAGTAGTTCTCTTTCTGATAAGACGGAACTACCCACCGTAGTAGGGAAAAGACCCAGATATTGGCGCGAAAGAAGCCATTTCGGCCACTGAACAGAGCGTGCTGACAAGAGTAGTTAAACGACCGCAACGCACCTAATCGAGTTCACCGTTCACTCACCAGTACACTACACTGCATACCAATGCATATCCTATCAAAGCTCCCAAAGGACCTGCAGTCCTCAACGAGTTTCCGGAACCTAAGAAAAGTCCAGTTCCAATGCAACCTGCGATCTTCGAAAGGAAAATAAGGAAACGCTGTCAGATTATCCCCTATCACACGTACTGCAATCCTGAAACGAGAGTAAGCAAGAAGACGAGAGCAAAGGTAAACAGAAAACCACACATTTGCACATGTCGCTGATGAAGTCCACGGTGAAGTTCTCCCTTATCAAATGTCGATGAATCGTCTTCGAGTCGGTGACCGCGATTAGCTTCCTCAATGGACCTCAGTTCATCTTGTTGTTCATTGCAGCTGACAATCTCGATGGTCCTTTCTTCGTCTCTAGAAGCTTTCATGTTGGGCTGAGGGGAGAAGATGGGGGGAGAAAAGATGCCTTTACTATTCAGGTACAACCAGAAGCATTTAAACAGAACTTTGGAGCCCTGACTGACGGACAAGTATGCCTCTCGGCAAGAACGCTGACTGGCGATCAACACGGTAATGAATTGAACTTTTGAACGGCACGGGTGTTACGGTCTTAGAGCAGAGTGTTGAAGTTTGATTCAGCTGCATTGGAGAATTGTCTGTTAACCGAAGAAGCGCCGCTGAGAACTACCTATGGTTTTCGAGACTTTCCGATCACGAAGAACTAGACGGAGAATGTCGTATTCTTCGAACTTTGCTAAGAGCTTCAAATCTAGAGGCAGGAACTCCCCAATGTGTACATTTGGTAATCGTCAAGAGGATCCATGGCCCGATTGTATTCGTAACGTCAAGTTCGTTGAGGATGGCTCAAAATTGTTGGATGTAGACTGATGTCGATAAGGGCTAAATTGGATCTAGTTTAGAAACCGTACACATACCGATCAGGGCGAGAAACACCTTCGAACTCCAGCTGCTCAAACCTTCTAACATGAAAACATCCGAGTCGGTAACAGATGTACTTGCCGGGATCCAGCGCATCTGTTATCGAAGTTATCGGGAGGATCAAAGGTAACCGGTGTACGATGAACGTCTGAACAGCTTCGATGGGCATGAGTTCATTGGCTTGCTAGACAAGCTTCCACGGCCTGAACGTAATGGTGAACGTCAAAACGGTGAACACTTGAGTACGCGAACAACTGCAAGTTCGGACTCCGACAACGGCCACTGCGGCAGAGTCCAGTATCGGTCCAACGTTGAGTATTAAATCTGCTGCTGAAACCCTTTTCAGTTCGGAACGACTTCAAGTTGATAGTATGGTAGATTCAGATTTGTTATATTCATACAGTACTGGGAAAGCTGAAAGATGGTTTTATTCTCTCCCTAGGAGCTTTTGTGACTCGCTTCAGAGAAGTTGGATAAACTTACGGGTTCAAAGGTGCTACGATGTTTTCTGACTCCTCGATGGGTAACTTGAAAATAAGTATGTGAGGTTGAAGGTGGACAACAGAACAATATATAAACAAGTACAGAGAGGTCTCACTTTCCTTCTTTCATGGACAACATTAACAGGTCCGCGAAGTCGGATAGCTCCTGCATAAAAAATGACTTGAAGGCATTCAGAATTGAGGTCCCTGAGTCGAGAGTCGAGACCGTCGATGCTGCTACCTTTTTTATTAATGTGCCTGAGCCTCTGTTTGGACGAGCCAGACGGTGTCATTCGTACACATGCGAAAGGAGTAGCTGGATATTTCCGTGATGTCCAGACTTTGTCTTTTTGCCGACAAGCATAAGCTCAAAGTTTTCCAATCTTACTCTTAAACGTACTGACTGACGTATACCAGCGTATACCTCTAACATGGATTGAACCCAGTACCCCAGCTTGTTGCCGAGACGATTGCAGCTTTCTTCACAAACCATCTAGCGCGCGACGACATATTGGCCTTCCCCGCTATCAAGAAAAAGTTTTTCCAGGCATTACCATGGCTAATGTTGCCCTGCAAATTGGTGTGCTGCCTTTGACCAATAGGAAAATAGTTTTGCAATTCATGGTTAGTACAGTCAATGCCTGAGTACTTTCCAATACCACAACATTCATCATCTCCGCAGGTTGACTGATCAACAAGAATAGCTTTACAGTACTGCAATTTTTCATAGCTTTGGGCTCAGGTGATAGCGTGATGGGCATTGCTCATGTAAAGCCATCAAAATGTACATCAAAGACGTCCAAAGATATTTGTAGTGCATTCACATTGGTTTTTCTTTCTGTGAGCGAGCCAGACAGATTGTAAGTTGTCGACGTCGACGGACATTCCGCCGGAGACACACTCCGACCAACGCATTCACATCCCGACATACACGCCCACGTTCCGATATTGTTCTCCCTCCTAGTTCCCAATCATATTTCTCTGTTGGGTGTAGTTTCGGTCAAAAACATAACCTTCATAGTAAATCCATGTAGAGGATATGTGTGACGGCTGGAACCTTTTTGTGCTTGTTTATACCCTTTGGATCTACCCTGCCATCACTCTAGACATTCGCATAGTCTCGTTTGGAAACCGACGGCGCGTTTTACGACTATTCGGCTATTTACACATCCAAGTCGCAACAAAAAACCCACATCAGCTACCAAGGAATAGAAATCATACACAGAAAGAGAAAACTCAACAGTCTCAACTCATCTTTTGAATCACCTTCGGCGCATTACTTCTCACCCCTTCCCAAATCAGTTTCGGTCCCCAAACTCTCTCCTCCCCTACTCTTCCCAAACCTGTTCGAAAGGCATCACCTTCAAGTTCCCCTCCGGCGGGAACATCGGAACAAAATCTGCCATGAGAGGCTTGAAATTGGGTCGGGCGCATCGAAAGAAACTTCAGGAGTGTAATGTCAATTTCCTCCAGGGTGGTGATCTCGTTCGTATAGAAGGACTTGGTACCAAGCTTGAGTGTCCGGTAGGTGATGAGGTCTCTGCAGAAGAGGGGCACAAGTGTGTCAGTTCAGCTAGTAAAGGCATGGCGATAACGCCGAATCAGAGAAAGCGAGAGTACAGAGGGAACATACCCAACACCACCACCAATCTCTAACCTTCACGGGCCATTTGAATCCACAGAACGCGTTATTCAGAGGAGGGGAATCATGGTTCAGAACGAAAGGCTGCTGTTGTAACCGAGCGTGAACCAAAGAACCCGAGTCGAAAACCAAAGCAAACGTGGCAAAAGCAAGAATTACAATTGTAATCATCTCAACCACATTGAAGACGATACAAATGATAAAACCAATCCAATTCCAGCTAGGTAGTATTTATTTTAAACTGGCAGTGAATGTCGGAGTACCCAATGAAGTGTCGGAGAAATAAAAAATTCGTGAACAATCCTATATATCGATCTCGTCTCTCGTTTTCCTAGTGTCAATTCTTCAAACGCCCGTCCCACGTCTGAAGGAGATTACAAATCTCCTAGAACTTTTTTTTTTTTTTTTTTTTTTTTGGAGTGGCGTTATGTGCTTACATCGTACTGACAATGTCATCACGATATAAGTAACCCGCGGTATGTACAAGGGACTGGGACCTTGTATTGGGAGAGAAAGATAGACATAAACATAGGTAGTGGCATAGAATGAGCATAATTTCATAGGACATAATAAGGGAAGAGAATTTGTTGCCGAAGAATGAAAACAGTACGGGTAACTCCCCGAGGAAATGCTTTTACGCACAAAGTGTGGGACTCAGAGTCCCCTCGGGGGAAGACTTCTAGTCTATCTCCCTCGAGGGCCCGTTCTTCGGAGTAGATCTGACTCTATACCCACTAAAACCCCGGTATTTGTGACCCAGTCATCCGGCAGCAAGTCCTCCACTTGTAGGAGTCCTTTCCATGTGGCCTTTACAACTTTTGGTTTAACACCCTTTTTTCCATATTTCCAATTTGTCATGCGGCGGTCAAGTTGTAGGCGTTCATTTATCATGTAGGCCCATCGTTTTTCTATTTCCTGTTCACTAAAAGCCGTATTTTCATTCTGTATGACACGTTCACACCGCAATTTCCAGATAAGGTAAGCTGACTCTGCTGTTAATATTCTCCATAATCGCTCCGCTCCTGTGTTTCGTTTTCCACTACGCGTTTTTAATCTCCTAGAACTTCTTTCGGTCCAGTTTGTGTGAACATTTAACCAAGAGGATTTACTTGAGCATCTTTTAAGGGCAACAGACACGGGCTACATGCATAATAACTATTTCGTACCACTCAGTCGCGCTTTATGTTTCTTGATCAGCTGTGCGAAGTCCAGGATGCCTTGGAATGCAAAATAGTGGAAGACTAATAGCTTTTCGTCGGCCTGGCCTTTCTCCACATTCCTCCAGGCGGACTTCCACTCGCTGTTCATAGGTTCGAGCAAATTTCTCTGCCAATCCTTCAGTAACGGTGTCATATCGCGCAATATTGGACTATGTTCTTCCTCGGTTCCATCTTGCAGGATATCATGCATGGCAGAATCGCGCTCATGAACAGTTCCTTGCAGCTGGGCTCCCCATTGCTTTTCGGCAGGTGATTGCTGAGCTTGTTTCGCATTGAACAGAGTGCACCAGAGCGCCGTCCAAAACAAGGAATGCATGTCATCCACAGGAGACTGCAGATATTGTGACTTGTCCTCCATGGCTTTCCTGAGGGGTTTATTCATAAACTCAGCTGTGCCCTGATTACCAACCTTGTCAGTCGAATGATGACCGGATAGAAAGAAAAACTCACCGAGAGAGACCCGTCGTGTGTACTTTGGTCAAAATAACCCTCGAGTTTGGCTGCCATGTCACAGTCGCTCAGAAAAGCCTTGCACTCCGTCGTGATATCGAGATCTTGCGCAACATCTTCCAACTCTCTCGCCATATCGACGACAGCCTTCTGTTGTTTGTATTTGACTGCAGCAGCTTGGTCGTCTGACGACGTTGGTTCCAAAGCAGTAGTAAGATCCTCCCAAAACCTGTCCCCTCCAATCTCCAGCCGAGACAGGCTGTCAGGAAGGTCTTCCGACACGTCAGAAGTATTTGACTTCGGGATATCGGGCTGTTTCCTGTCTACGTGAACCCCCAAGAGCGACTGAACGGAAGAACGAGTCGAAAATTGTTTACGCTCCCGAGGACCGTTCTTAATCTTCAAAATGTTTCCGACGCTAATGTCTCGGTGGGGATAGCCATTGACATAATAAGACAGCCAACCTACCGTTGAAAAGTTACTTAGACAAGCTAGCTAATATGCAGAAACATTCAACTCACCTAATGCAGCCTGAAGAAGACATTCACACAAGTCCAATGCCGAATCACAATTCTCCAGACTCTCTCCGTCGCCAACGAATACTGTGACCCACATTGAACGGTAATCTGGATCCTCGGACATTTCCTCGTTTGTTTTTCCGGACGACAAGAAAGCGGCGGGTGCTTCGGAAGAGGTGGGAAGGAAGTAGGCATTAGACCACACCGACCCATCCGGTAGAATCACCTCAAACGACAAGAGATGGACAGGCGTCCCAAACTCTGAGTCAGAAGCGTTGTAGACCGTTGGCTCTAGTGCGCGTTTTTGTTGGGACGGCCAAGAGAACTTCGCAACCAGAGGATAGCGAAGTAGTTCATCCAGCGTTGATACCGCCCTCTTAATATAGCGGCAAGTTAATGGTGGAGTGATGGCGAGTTCTACTTTGTGATAAAGCGTAGCACAGATGGGTTTGATATCTGTTGGCGCTGCCTCGACTTGTAGCAGACTTGGTGAAGCTGAGTAGAAGCAGGGCCGATCCTGTCGTCAGTCCATTGCGACCTGGCAAGAAAATTACCACTTACACGTAGGTCCTTTCTTGGAATGAGCCTTGGTTCCCGCATTCGTTGACGTCGTGCGCGCCTTTCCTGCAGGCTTGGGGGGTGCTGCCTGTAATGGACCTTGAGCTAAATAACTGGATTAATATAGCGCACGAGAAAGGGGGAGGAAACTTACTTTTTTTCAGTCTGATTCGCGCTGATTGACGTAGATTAGACGGTGGTGATTTTGTGGAGTCATTCGGGTGTGGTTGCACCAAGTCCAAACTTACAACAAAGGAGCCCCGCCCTCGTACAGACAGTGCATGATACAAGTAAGCGGTCACTTTGAGCGGAAGCTCAGTCTCGATATCGCGCGGATCCGGTAAAATGTAATCACGACCGTTAGTGAACGCAGGGAAGCCGGCATCCTGAGGTTTCTGCCAGAGATAGACAGAGAAAAGGATTTTTTGGACTGCCCAACGATCGGCTTCTGTTTTCAGGTCAAGTTCTTCACTTGCTGTCAGTCCACCACGGTGGAAAATGAGGAAGCGTAATGTCTCGTCCTTGTGGTTAACGCCGATGACCACAGAAAACAAGCGCAGCGGCACCGCGCTGGTCATCGCCCGTGCATATGTCGCAGCTTGCCTGATCAGTTCTGGCCAGTTCTTCTTCACCTCTCCTGGAAAGTAAATACCAACTTGATCCGGGTCCGGTGGTGCCCAATAGCACCGATCTTTCTTGTTCGGCGGTTTGCCGCGTGCGCCAACGAAATCTGGCTTGACCGGTTCGGCACCACCCACTCCATCTCCTGTCTGCTTGTCGTACTCGAAGAATGTCAGACCTGGCCACCAATTTGACCCTGACTGTTGGAGTTTCCCAAACCTACTTTTCGGTCGAGAATTTCCACATGCTCTGATGTATGCAGACTGGCAGTTTTCTACACATGTGTTCAGAAATTTGGAGACAGGATCATAGTTTCGTCGTTCCACCGATGGGTCAAGAGTCGGGCGAGCTGGAGCCTTATACTTAGCAAGTGCCTTTTGAACGAATTTCTCGTCGATAAGGCAGTCATAGTCACCGATAGGATGGTAAACTGTATCTTTGACGCGCGTCTTCAGCCGTTTTGGAGACAACATTTGGGCCACCACTGAAGCAGGAAACTGCCATGTGTGAGCACCGATTTCTTGTCCTATCAAACCCAGCAACTCGGACTGGTGTCGAGAGAGTGGCGGGGTATTTGGAGTGTGAGCCGAGGAGGTGGTTTTCTTCTTCGGTGTTGAGAATGAAGCGGACATGATGGTATATGACAAGTTCCAAAAACGTTAATTAAGCTGAACAGAACAATGATTGTCACATGACGGTACTGTGCGTCCACGTGGTCTTTTGACGGTCTCCGGAATAGTAGTATACAAAAAATATCGACGTTGACTTCAATGCTCACCTAATCTCAGCAAGCGGCTCACCTCAAACCCAAATGGACGGCAAAAACGTCTTAATCAATGTCCCAAGAGCGAATATTTATAATTTTGGCAATGTCGGAACTCAGCAAGACACCGGTCTTCAGTACTTCAGTGGTTAGCGCGAGAAGGCGAGAGTTGGACAATTGTAAAAAATCCGCGTTGCACAAGGTATGGTCAGTCTCCTACTGACTTTATAAGGGGGTGTTCTCTGTGGTAGCATTTTCTTCTCAGAAATGATGAAATCAACCAGGAATTAACATGTTCATTCTACATATGCTGCTAGGACATCTTCGAATATCACCACATCTATGATCTGGCGGTGCATTGTCCCCGTTTCTCTCCGAGACCCATTCAGACTCACTACAGTCTACGTCCATATTCTCGTTTGGAAACGGCGGACATCCGGTGGTGCGTTTTACGACCATTCGGCACGCTATGGTGCCTTTCAAAAAGAGAATCGTATCACGCTTCGACAGAACATGTTTCCAGAAACAATGCCTCGAGAGAAGATGCCTTATGAGGATGACTCTGTGGTAGAAGAAAGAGATACTTTTTATGATGAGGAGAGGCGGATATTTGATGAGCTTGTCGGAAGGTCGTTTTTGGATTTGCCTATGATCGCTTTGAGTAATGGACAAACGAGACTGGCTCGGGTTCTTAAAGCCATGATGGCGAAACCAAAGCCAGAGTGTTACTTCTCGATGAGCCTCTCAGTGCGTCTATGTGGTCTTTTTTTGTCGTATTTTCTGAGAGTTAATGCATTGTCTAACTGGCCTCGACATTAATGCACGACCGAGAGGAGTCGGATATTCTACATTCCAGGCCTACCACATATCATTGTACATCATTTCCACTGCCATCTTTGTCCTCATTTCTTCATCCGTCAAGCTAGCATCCTGCCAAACCTCCCGACCAGACTGCAAACCTGGGATGCGAGATCCAGTATCAGGCAGCTTGTGGCTAAACCGAGCTTTAGACCATATCGCCCCCATTTCCTGAGCTCTGCATCCGCATCTTTATAATTAGCGAGCGGGTCCGGGTCAAATAAAACGCATACTACGCACGATTTTGACGGTCCATCAATCACTTTACCGTCATACCTTACTGTCGCTTCGTTCACCCATGCTGCGAAGTAATTCATCATCGCTGTAAAACGGGAACATAGATATCATCTAGCAAAAACAAGAAAACAATCCACCCGCACTCACCGTTCGTTCCATCGCTCCCCAAGTACAACCAATGCTTATCGAAACTCCCACCAAAGTCTTTCAACCGCTTCTCATACAACTCCCACATCCGTTCCGTGGTAGGAATCTTTGCATGACCTTTCCACACCGAAGCCAGAGCCACAGCTTGGTACTCAGAGTAAGTGAAGGACTGGATGCCCAGGTTCACTGAAACGTGCCAGAAAGTCACGGTAGTGTAAAGCGCGTCAACGTCGGAATCTTGAAGAAACAGAAGAAGAGAGAGAAGGTCGACACATACTATTGATGAACCCCACCGTCGGCTCCTCGATATACACCGAATCCAAATGCAACGACCGGATATGTGAGCCATCTGTCACCAGCGGCTGCGGACCATCACCCGATGCGGTCTCGTTCCCTTTCAAAGACGCGTTGTGGTATTGAGGGAAGAAAGGGAAGGAATACCGGTAAAAGGAATTGGTTAGTCAAAGTTGTACAGATGATATGTCCTACCAGTAAAGTACCCACCAGTAGACATAATAATATGATCTATGCCTCGTAATTTCTATAAAAGAAATCAATCGTCAGGTTCTCATCGCATGCACCTTCGCGGAAGAACTAGTTCAAAACCCAAAAACTTACAGTCCCATTAACAAATTCGACAACGCCCTCTCTAACATCTCGTGTTGAGTCTAGGAGATTGAAGCTCTTGATTTCTGGGACCAATGTAACATTGTCCGGAGCATAAGTTAGTATAGGAAGGTCTGCCGGATATTGAGGATGAGGATCTGCGAGATCGAACCACCCAAGGGTCAGTATGAAATTGTGGTGATATCAGGAGAGAAACAGGAGTACACACCGTTATGAGGCTGCAGAGGCCAAATAGCAGAAACTCAGTATCGACGAACATGTTCAAAATCTGAAAATCTCACTCTGGTAGACAAGTAGACCTTTTTCGCAAACGGACTAATTTCAGCACTGATCTCGGCACCGCTAGTCTACAACCAATTGAATTCAATCCAGTCAATCATCAAGTTTTAATCAAAGAAGAGGTAAAGCTGAATGCTCACAGCAGCCCCAATAATCAATACCGTCTTATTCTCAAACCCTTCCGGCCTTTTATACACCCTAGAGTGCGTAATCGTGCCCGGGAATCTCTGGTTCCATTCCTCCACCCCGGGAATTGCTGGGACGTTAGGGGCGTTATATCGACCCGAAGCAACAACGATAGCGTCGACGTCCTATCACAAGATACATTTCGCAGCAAGAGAACCCCCGAAAGTCGACGTCAGTTATCCTTAAATTTGGGCACTAGAGAAATAATGAACAAACCTCAGTCCACCACTTCACTCTAAAACCCTTCTTTCCTTCTCCCTTTCCTTTTTCATTTTCAAGCTCTTCAAACCCCTTCAAGGTCAACCTCCACCCTCTCCGTTCCCCGGTCTTTTCATCATACCTCTTCTCCACCAACTCGACACGAGTGCTATAGAACACATTCGCGTTCTCGTCGTTGGCATTAATACCGTGATATGATGCGAAGGCTCGGAGGTAACCTTGAAGTTGTATAGCGGAAATATCTGTTGCAGAAAGGCCATTAAGGTTAGTTGGGTGTATGAATGAAAGAGCACCAAACGTGGATGTAAAGTAAGGTGAAAAGAAAGAAAACATACCCCATGGCAAATCCTCAGGCCAAGGAAGCTCACGTATCTATGTGCACATTCGAATCACAACGGAACCCACAATCAGCCACCAAAGAATAAAAACCATACATACAGAGAGAGGAAACTCAACCCACCTGTTGAATCACCTTTGGCGCATTACTCCTCAACCCATCCCAAATCGGTTTCGGTCCTCTAAACTCTCTCCTCTCTCTACTCACTCTATCCTCTCCAACATCCTCCCACACCTGCTCGAAAGGCAGCACCTTCCCCTCCGGCGGGAGCGTCGGAGAAAAATCCGCTAAGACAGGCTCCAAATTGGGTATGGGCGCATCGAAAGGAGTTTCAGCGGTGTAATGCCAATTTCCTCCCGGGTGGTGATCTCGTTCATATAGATGGACTTCGTATCCAGCTTGAGTGAGTGTTCGGTAGGTGATGAGACGTCTGTAGAGGAAGGGCATAAGTGTGTTAGTTCAGCTAGTAAAGGCATGGCGATAACGCTGAATCAGAGAAAAGCGAGAGTACAGAGGGAACATACCCAACACCAGCACCAATGACTCCAACCTTCTTCACGGGCCATTTGAATTCATAAAACGCGTTATCTCGAAGAGGGGTGTCATGGTTCAGAATGAAAGGCTGCTGTTGTGACTGAGCGTGAACCAAAGAACCCGAGTCGACAATCAAAGCAAACGCCGCAAAAGCAAGAGTCGCAGTTGTAATCCTGAGGTTCATCGTCTCGACCGTACTGAAGACGAGACAAGAGACGAAATGCGATAGGACCAATCCAGTTCTGGCTAGGTAATACTTATATTAAACTGTGAGTGACCATCAGGGTATCCAATGGAGTGATGAGACGCCATTCAGGTCTGATATGGCGAAGTAGGGATGATTCATCAGTGCCAGATAGACTCCATGAATAATGAATTGAGCGGTAAGAATATGGCATTAATGCGAAATAGAAAATCTCTGCTCGAGTGGGGTAAGTAGAAGGAAAACCAAGAGTCTAGATGAAGGAGTTACCGGACTCAGTGGCAGTCGTGTTGAAAAGAAGTCTCGGCCCCTATTCAGTTAGATTCGCCACCGAAACGGGTTATTACAGGGTGTATCAGCTTTAAGTACGCGTTTTTTGTGTAATGCTTTCACGAACACCCTTTGAACACCTTCAGGCACGACGTATTCGTATACTGAAGAAAAGGAAACAACAGAATCGTTCACAATAGAAAACGCGCCTTTCAAAGTGGTGTTGCTAGTTTCGCAAGCTTATAGTCAACCTAAACGCGGGCTGTCACCTCCGTGGCCACTTCAAGGTATATGCTAAACTATAGGCCAAGATACTCAGACGTACAAAAACAATCTTAATTAGAAAAAGCTCCAATAAGAAAAGGAGAAAGAAAAAAGAAAAAAAGAAAGGGGATTAGAAAGAAAAATGGATAGAAGCAACAGACAAAACGTATCGATCGATATTCGTATCGTATACATATCATGATAATAAAACAAAGGCGAATCATCAGCCACGGGTGATGTCAAAAAGTACACATGCTTCACCGTCACCGGACAACACCAAGTCACCTAAATACACACATACACGAAAACTTTCCACTCGTACATAAACCCACAACAATCGCCGTCTCAGCAAGTTATGAGCTTACAAAACAACCTTCTTCACTTTCAAAGGCATCCCATCAGTCGGTTCTAGAGAAAAGTAGGTTCGAAAACGCAATTAGCTATCTAAACACAGGATATCGAATAGAAAGAAGAAAAAAAGGTTTCTTTCAACTCACTCATCGTAATCGCAGCCGCAGGCTTCGCCTTCTGTCCTTCATACGCTGGTTCGAACGAAAAATGCGCTACGAGCGCCCTGTAAAGAATGAGTCGAAACGTGCCCCGATGAATCAATCAATCATTTTAGCTCCCAGCCAAAGCATGAAAAAGATAGAAGAACCCACCCCAAAACAGCCTTCATCTCCACGATCGCCATCGTCTTCCCAATACAAGCATGAGGCCCCGCGATGAACGACAGCAACGAGAACGCCGGATGATAGTTCTTGGGTAGGTCCAACCAACGCGAAGGACGGAAATCTTCTGCATCAGGGCCCCAGATGACTTCCCAGGTGTTGACGACTCGGATCTAGGTGTGCGTGTTTTTTCCCCGAAGGGATGAGGAGAGGAAGGAGTGGTTTCAGCGAAAAAGACGATATGAATAGGAGAAAGTTGAAAAGAGAGAACTCACAGGAATCCATAAAAGAGTCTTCTTCGGCACCATCACCCCGTCAATCACTTCCGCCTTCTTCGTCATGCGAACCGTAAGAGGAACCGGAGGTAGCACCCGGAGACTTTCCATGCTACATATCATAAACCACGAAGCGAATCAAATTTTCAGTGTCCCGCATCGCGCATCGGAAACCAAAAAAAAAAAACACGACATCCAAGGTAGGACCGTCGCACGCAAGGCGAAGAGGTGTATACCCAAGGATAACGAGAAGAAGGAAAGAAGGAAAGTAGGAAAGAAGTTGGAACTTACACAACACAATCTAACCACTTCAAATCCTTCAACGTCTTATAATCCGGTCTCCCCATCATACCCTGACCCTGAGGCTTGAAAACCGGCAAAACCTCCTCCCTCAACTTCCTCTGACTCTCCTGATCGTTCGCCAACAACCAAAGCGTCCAAGCCAAACCAGAAGAAGTCGTTTCGTGTCCAGCTCCCAAGAAAGTCAACTACGAAAAGGTAAATGGAGAGAAAAAAAGAGGTCAGTTCTGATAACACCTTCAAAAAGCGGCGTATCTCATCTCAAGAGAAGGAATGAAAAAAGAAAAAGACAAACTCACCACCTGATCCATCATAGCCTCATCACTCATCCTATACCCTCCTCCCACACCACCTGTCGCTGCACCAGACTCTTTCCCGTCAAACTCCTTATTCACCTGTGCCCTCTCCTCCCTCATCCTCGCCCTAACCAAAATACTCATTATATCCTTCTTCCCTCCCAATTCCGAATCGCCTTCGGGCAACTCTGCAGCGCCGGACACAAGAGACTCATTCATCTTTTCTTGGAGCATTTCGGAAGAAATGCGTTTGATGGTGTGCATGGCTGAGAGGAGGATGGGGATCTCCGCTGTTGAGAAGGAAGAAAAAGAGAGATATTAGCCAAAGAAACAACATACTAAGCACATAAAGAGAAAGTAGTCAAACCCTACCTAAAAACTTCCAACTTTTCAATACATCCCTATGCCTATACCCGAAATCCGACAATAATAGTTTAGGAACGCCAGGGACGAGCATCGACACGATGAGTTTGGCGATGTTGGGACCTACAAAATAACCCATTTCAATCACCAAGAAAAAAGAGGGAAGGGATATTCGCAGGATTCTCGTCACTTACCAGATTGCAAACTCAACAGCTCCTCATAGGCCTCAGCCAGTTCGTTGTGAGGGTTATGCAAAGAGTCAGAATGGTAGCCAAACGCGGTCTCACAGATGATGTCTAGAGTAACTTTGCTCACTACAACCAAAGAAGGAATGAAGAGTAGGGTTTTAACATCAATAGTTCAGGGAGAGAGACCGGCAATTTTAAGAAATTGGGATACATACGCCAATTATACACCTGGATTTCCTTTCCATCTTCTGGTTTAGGTTGGGCGTCAATCTCATCAGAGATAATTTTAACCAAGCTATAAAGGAGATATACGGATATACCGGTTGGTATAAATAAATTTGAGGTTGAGACGCGTAAGATCATCACCAGACGCGGTAAACGAACAAACCTGCTAATCGATTCGTAGTACATATCGGTTTCTGTTCGAACAGAAACAAGAAGGAAATCCAGAGTCAGCAGGGAAGAAAATATGAAAAAGAACCAAGGGTTACATACGAGCCGTAAGATTCGGAATGGAGAATGCAGGGTTCATAGCTTTCCTCATTTGCTTGTGCTCATCTCCCGTAACAGTCAACAGTCCATACCCTGTCACGAGTCCGAGGATGTTCCTCAAAAAGCTTGGCTAGAAATCCCAGTGGTCGTATTAGCGCCTAGGTGATCCAAAAAAATGTTTTGAAGAGATCAAAACATACTCGCGGATATTCCAACCAGTCTTTCACCAAAATCTTATGCAAGGCCTCCGGCCTCAGAAACATCAACCTCTCGAATCCCACCGGACCGACACATCGCACAACAGGACCATATTGCTTGACCCACTCTCTCTGCGGGATACCCGATTCGCTGTTAATGATAGTAGGCGACTGACCGAAGATGGGGTGTCCGAGGGGTGGACCGGGAACGTGTCGGAGTGGTGAAAAGACGAACGGGTACAAGTAAAGCTGGTAGAGAATCAGGTATACAACAAGGCCTATAATAGTTTCATCAGATGCCGAATTAGGGTCAGTACAACCTTAAAGTCATTACTCGCCTATCCCTGCAACGACCAGATGGGTTCTAGTCACTTGGAGTTGGGAAAGGGCATTCGAGATTTCCTGGAAGACTGAAGACATGGTGGTTTGGAACACAGAAGTAACATGAGAGGCTTGTGATTTTAGGACCGGTAGTAGCCTCACTGTAGGACACAGGCGCCGTCGGACAATCGACGTACAGTCACTTGATGAATTCGTTGATCAGTCGATGCGCGGGTCGCGTGTCCAAGCCAACTCCTTTATCCAGTCCACCATCATCAATAATATCATGGAGTGCTCCGTCGGACGCGACTTGTATCAAATTCCTTTGGCTCAAAGTTCTGTCCATTCTCCTATAGTTCGCGTCCGTGCCGCAGTGTCTTTCGAGTTTGCCACCCCATATGCACCAATACTCCATGTCGAACTACATTAACATCCAACTGCTTTTCTGCACGACGCTGGTACAGGCTGCTTGATCACTGTTTCTCAACAAGTGTTGATGCTCAAACGCTCATACAAGAATCACTTCCATCGCCAAGGACGATTCAAGCTAGCTGTTATTTAACCGCTCAACCGCTCAAGGTCTACTTGTATCCAATCGAATCGTGTTCGCAGATCACAATTACCAAAAGTGCCAGCCGTAAATCAAGATCTACTATGTCCGGATGCTTCCGTGTCAATTTCCAAGTTATACGATTCTATACGATCTAGTCTCGTACCCAGCCGTCTTGGAATTAGCATTATTTCTGCGCTGCCGGACAAGTACGAGACTAATACGATTGCGTTCAGCAAGGACGGAAGTGGACTCTTCAACTTCATATGGCCGCGATACAGAGTAATCGGTACCCGAGACTTGAAGTTTGAAGCTATAAAACCTAGCGCTCTACAAAGGTATTGAGCCCGAATCCCATTTTCCGAATCAACGATTCATATGCATGCGCTAACATCACTTCTTGGTAGATCGACCGTCCGCGAGCCTTCTGCCTGCTTCTGGAAAACCAGCTGGCTCACTTCAAGTTGATTACGACTTGATCCCTAGCTTTATAGTCTTCGGTGCCATTAGGACAATCGATAGAGGCTGAAAGTAGGTATCAGTTTTTGGATCTGAAAACCAGTGGTCCACAGTACATAGAATGCCTTAGGCTCGTGGGCTGCTGTTTGATTCTTAATTGACTGCTAAGATTTTGTTCAATACGAACTTTTTTTTCTCATATCCAAGTACCGACAGCTATGGTTAGATAGATAAAGAAAGTGTCTTGAGCGGTCGAAACTCATGCCTGATGATTTATTTGGCTAGTCGCGATACGAAGGCTTTGACAAACAAGTTCGACGCGTGTTGAACGTACGCGTTGATCCACTACCCCATCCTAGCAGTCCATACTTTCCATATCAAGGGCTAGTTCCAGGAGCTCGAAACCCAACTGACACTCTCATATTCTTGGTGAGGGCTTTCTGAAAAATTTCTCCCCAGTCCGCTCAATTAAATACATATGCAGAAGTTATCAACCATCAACGTTGTCTACCGTCGTCTTTGTCTACATCACAACAAACGAACAGATCGCGCGCGCCCAAACGGATTTTCAGGCCTCAGAATGAGCGTCTCTTCCAGCACCGTTCTCTGTGGCAGATGCCAGGCAACACTTGTCGTAGATGGCCCTTCGCTTCCACCCGTACCACAGGAACGACTCCGGAACCACGACATCCCATCCGTTACGGAAACCTCTCGCATCACAGCTCTTCTCGATCAAATTGAACCGGACATAGCTCGCTATGAATCGGAGATTGCGAGACTGGAGGACACCCTGGCGACCTTGCGGGCACGGAGAGACGAATTGAAACGATATCAGGGCGAATACAAGACCCTCCTCTCCCCAATACGAAGAATGCCTATCGATATCCTGTTGGAGATCTTCTCCATTGTTTGTTTTGAATCCGGGGGAAGTCTCTCCATGCCCATGCCCAAGACCAGGTATAGTCTAAGGCAACGTAGAGACCATCGTGTTATCACCGCTACAACGCTGTCGTTGTCCCAAATTTGCTCGTTCTGGCGAGGTGTAGTGAAGAATAACCCTCGCTTGTGGTCAACCCTCGCTGTCAACCTAGCCCTGGTCACTGACATCGAAGGAGATGGGATCCGGGCATTAGTACGCTTATACCTCACCAGGTCATCTTCCTTTCCCCTGACTCTTGACATCTTCGCTCGCAATTGCTTCGGTCACCTTATCGAGGTCCTCCCGTCTGGTGCTTGGGCCATCTTAGAATCGTTAATGGATCAGAGTCATAGATGGCGGGACATCTCTTTCGATCTAAATTGGAACGTATACGACGGCATGATGGAGCATGAAGATGGTGTACTACTAGATGGTCTTGCCTTCCGTAACTGCGCGCACCTACAATCTTTCAAGTTCTTTTGCCAGTACGATGCTCCTGTTGGCGAGACAAATGGTCTATTTACGAGTCGATTCCTACTACAAGCACCTGCGTTGCACTCTGTGACCTTACAATTTTGTGACCCTGATCTTGCCTTGCCTTGTGGCCAATTGCGATCTATTGTCATTTTGCAAGGCAGCTACCTATCGCATATTTTTTCCCTCTTGAACAAATGCCCACAATTGGAGACCTTGGAGCTCTCTTTTGGCGCAATCGAAGCGAATGACCTCGCTTTCGTCCTTTCCCAGCCTCGCGAGATAGTTTTGGGTTCTCTCAAGTCACTGAAACTCACTTCCCCCTGTGCGAATTATGTCTCCGCATTTTTTTCGGCTTTGAGACTTCCTTCTCTCACTATACTTGATCTACAAGTATGGAATCGCTTTAATAACCATGGTCCTTGCGGGCAGAGTCTGAAAGACATGATCTTAAGATCGTCTTGCCAATTGCAGAAGATGGCGCTGCATGGAGGAAATTTGGAGTTGCAGAACAATACGCTGCTCGACATCCTCTTGGTAACCCCGCAGTTGAAGTCTCTTGAACTCGATACTTCCTTAGACTCTCGTTACTATCGGACCTTGCCCAATCAATCTTTCGATGACGTCGAAACAGGAGCCGCACTGGTCTCTTCCAAGCAGGAAATAGTCCTGCATTCGCTCCAGTCTCTCAAGCTCAGCTGCTTTTGTGCAGCCAACGTTTCTGCATTAATTTCCGTTCTCAAACTTCCTTTCCTCACTGCACTTGACCTGGAAGTACAGAGTAGCATCGAAGATGACTGTGAGCGGTGTCTGAAAGAGATGATTTTAAGATCATCTTGCCAGTTGAAGGAGATGATATTGGGCGGAGGAGAGTCGATGCTAACGTGCAATGCGCTGCTCAACATCCTCTTGATAACACCACACCTAAGATCTCTCTCACTTCGTACCACGTCAAATTACTTCACAATCTTGACCGATGAACTCTTCCAAGCGCTAATCTGTTGTCCTGATACCTCTACCTCCAGTACTCTGATACCACAGCTGAGAACCCTCCGAGTCAAAATCGAGTTTATAAGACTTTGTTCGCAAAGTACTCAGCTAAAACTCCCGGATCCGGATATTATGTTGGCAATGGTCACCTCACGAAGGAAATTATGGATTCCAGATAGCTCGGTATCGTTGTCTGCAACAGACAACTTCTGTACTCCATTGGAGAGCTTCGAGCTGCGTGCTGTGACTAGGACTACGTTCGACAGGTCGGAAGATGTAATTGAATGGGGCAACATGTTAGAACCTCGTCTTCGCGCTTTAGAATCTGAAGGTCTTGTGTTGACGCTAAAGGTAGGATGTTGATAGGGAGCATGGAGAACATGATCTCAGAAAGTGTGGCAGATCGGCGCTGGATGTTTATCAACGTACTTGAAAGATGAATACTCTGTACACTTGTACGGTATTTTGCAGAATTGACACAGCCTCTCATTTTCTCACTTGTATTTCAATTTGCTATGCTCAGCTGTCTAGTCAGTGGGTTTACGAGACCTGCGAGCTTCAGGCTCTAAGATTCGAAAAACTGCTGCAGACGTAAATTCAAAGTATGAGCTACATCATCTATGTACATGGCATCCAAGTACTCGTGTCCAATCAAGCTGAAGTCGTTCAAATCACGTGCGTTGATCAACCTAGCAATCCACGCTCACCATATATTATCGTCGTCGAGGTCTGGGTTTTACTAGAGGCTGGAACTTGACCAACTGACGCTCTCATATTCTTGGTGAGGGCTTTCTGAAAAATTTCTCTCGAGTCCGCTCAATTAAATACATATACAGAAGTTATCAACCATCAACGCTGTCTACCGTCTTTGTCTACATCACAACAAACGAACAGATCGCGCGCCCAAACGGGTTTTCAGGCCTCAGAATGAGCTTCTCTTCTAGTACCGTTCTCTGTGGCAGATGCCAGGCAACACTTGTCGTAGACGGCCCTTCGCTTCCACCCGTACCACAAGAACGACTCCGGAACCACGACATCCCATCCGTTACGGAAACCTCTCGCATTACAGCTCTTCTCGATCAAATTGAACCGGACATCGCTCGCTATGAATCGGAGATTGCGAGACTGGAGGACACCCTGGCGACCTTACGGGCACGGAGAGACGAACTGAAACGATATCAGGGCGAATACAAGACCCTCCTCTCCCCAATACGAAGAATGCCTAAGAATATCTTGTTGGAGATCTTCTCCATTGTTTGTTCTGAATCCGGGGGAAGTCTCTCCATGCCCAAGACCAGGTATAGTCTAAGGCGACGTAAAGACCATCGTGTTATTACCGCTACAACGCTGTCGTTGTCCCAAATTTGCTCGTTCTGGCGAGGTGTAGTGAAGAATAGCCCTTGCCTGTGGTCAACCCTTGCTGTGAACCTATCCCTGTTCACTGACATCGAAGGAAATGGGATCTGTACGTTAGTATGCTTATACCTCATCAGGTCATCTTCCTTTCCCCTGACTCTTGACATCTTCGCTCGCAATTGCTTTGGTGACCTTATCGAGGTCCTCCCTTCCTGTGCTTGGGAAATCTTAAAATTCTTGATGGAGCAAAACCATAGATGGAGGGATATCTCTTTTGACCTACATTGGAACGTATACAACGACATGATGGAGTATGAGGCTGGAGTGGATGGTCTTGCCTCCTGTAGCTGCACGCACCTACAATCTTTCAAGTTCTTTTGCCAGCCTGATGCTCCTGTCGGCGAGACAAACGATCTATTCATGACACCATTCCTAATACAAGCACCTGCGTTGCACTCTGTGACCTTACAATTCTATGACCCTGATCTCGCCTTACCTTTTGGCCAATTGCGATCTATTGTCATTTTGCAAGGCAGCTACCTAGCAGATTTTTTTCCCCTCTTGGACGAATGCCCACAATTGGAGACCTTGGAGCTCTCTTTTGACGAAATCAAAGCGAATGACCTCGCTTCCGTCCTTTCCCAGCCTCGCGAGATAGTTTTGGGTTCTCTCAAGTCGCTGAAGCTCACTTCTCCCTGTGCAAATGATGTGTCCGCATTTTTTTCGACTTTGAAACTTCCTTCTCTCACTATACTTGATCTGGAAGTAACAAAGCGTGATGACCATGGTCCTTGCGGGCAGAGTCTGAAAGACATGCTCCTAAGATCATCTTGCCAACTACGGGAGATGGTGCTGTATGGACAAGACTTGGAGTTGCAGAACAATACACTGCTCGACATCCTCTTGGTAACCCCGCAGTTGAAGTCTCTTGAACTCAATACTTTCTCTCGCTACTATCGGACCTTTCCCAATCGATCTTTCGATGACGTCGAAACAGAAATCGCACTGGTCTCTTCCAAGCAGGAAATAGCTTTGCATTCGCTCCAGTCTCTCAAGCTCAGCTGCTTTCATGCAGATGACGTTTCTGCATTCATTTCTGTTCTCAAACTTCCTTCCCTCACTGCACTCAACCTGGAAGTAGAGAGAAGCAACGAAGATTCCGAAGATGACAGTGAGCAGTGTCTGAAAGAGATGATTTTAAGATCGTCTTGCCAGCTGGAGGAGATGATACTGCATGGAGGAAACTGGACGCTAACGGGCAATGCGCTGCTCAATATCCTCTTGATAACCCCACGCCTGAGATCTCTCTCGCTTCACACTGGGCTAGATTACTCCACAATATTGACCAATGAACTCTTTCAAGCGCTAACCTGTCGTCCTGATGCCTCTACCTCCAGAACTCTGATACCACGACTGAGAAATCTCAAAATCGGGTTTATAAAACTTGATTCGTATGGTATTGAGCCAGAACTGCCGGATCCGGATATTATATTGGCAATGCTCACCTCACGAAGGAACATACGGATTCCCGATAGCTCGATATCGATGTCCACAGCAGACATCCTCTGTACTCCATTGGAGAGTTTTGAGTTGCATGCTGTGACCGGGACGGATTCCAAAAGGTCGGATGATGTGATTGAATGGGGCAACATGTTAAAACCCCGTCTTCGCGCTTTGGAATCTGAGGGTCTTGCGTTGATGCTAACAGTAGAATGTTGGTAGGGAGTGTGGAAAACATGATGATCTCGGAAAGTATGGGAGTGGTGCTGGATCTCTATCAACATACTTAAAAAATGAATACTCTGTACACTTGTACGTACGGCATTTTGCAGAATTGACACGGCCTCTCGTTTTCTCACTTGTACGCTATGCTAAGCTGTCTATTTGAGAGTACGAGACCTGTGAATGTAGCGATATCAATGGATCCGCCGCTTGTACGAGCTTCAGGCTCTAGATTCGAAAAATTGTGGTAAGATGTAAATTCAAAGTATAAGCTACATCGCCTATATGTCTCTGGTACCCAAGCTATAATTCACACACAACTGCCTAGCTTGAGGTCTACTCGTATCCAATCAAGTTGAATCGATCCTTCCAAGTGTTCACAGATCACGTGTGTTGATCAACCTAACTTGAATCCACACTCACCATATCGAGGTCTGGTTTTACTGTGAGGCCGGAACTAACCAAACTGACATTCCTGCATTCTTGGTGAGGGCTTTCTGGATCTTTGGTTTTCCGGGCCACTCATTTAAATGTATACAGAGGGTATTAACACAATTCTGTACACCCTGCTGCCTTATCCATATTCCAACAACGAACAGATCGTCCAAACAGATTTCCAGGCTTCGGGATGAGCTTCTCTGTTCTCTGCGACAGATGCCATGCAACACTTGTCGTAGACGGCTCTTCGCTTCCACCCGTAACACAAGAACGGCTTCGGAACTACGACATTCCGTCTGATATGGAAACCTCTCGCATTAAGGCTCTTATCGATCAAATTGAACCGGACATTGCTCGCTATGAAACGGAGATTGCAAGACTGGAGGACACCCTTGCGACCTTAAGGGCACGCAGGGACGAATTGAAGCGATATCAGGGCGAATACAAGACCGTCCTCTCCCCAATACGAAGACTGCCTGTCGAGATCTTGTTGGAGATTTTCTCCATTGTTTGTTCTGAATCCGGGGGACATCTTTCCATGCCCAAGACTAGGAAAAAGCCAAGGCAACCCAGAGATCATTGTGTTATCACCGCTACAACGCTGTCGTTGTCGCAAATTTGCTCATTCTGGCGAGATATAGTGAAGGACAGCCCTCACCTGTGGTCAACCCTCGCTGTCAACCTAGCCCTGATCACCGATATTGAAGGAGATGGGATCCTGGCATTGGTACACTTATACATCACCAGGTCATCTTCCTTTCCCCTGACTCTCGACATCTTCGCTCGCGATTGCTTTGGTGACCTCATCGAGATCCTCTCGCCCCCTGCTTGGACCACCTTAGAATTGTTAATGGACCAGAGTCGTAGATGGCAGGACGTCTCTTTCGACCTAAATTGGAACATATACAACGGCATGACGGAGCATGATTCTGGAGTAGATGGTCTTGCCTTCCGTAAATGCATGTACCTACAATCTTTCAAGTTCTTTTGCCAGTCCGATGCTCCCGTTGGCGAGACAAACGATCTATTCATGACACCGTTCCTAATACAAGCACCTGTGTTGCACTCTGTGACCTTACAATTCTATGACCCTGATCTTGCCTTACCTTTTGGCCAATTGCGATCTATTGTCATTTTGCAAGGCAGCTATCTATCGGAAATTTTTTCTCTCCTGGTCAAATGTCCCCATTTGGAGAATTTAGAGCTTTCTTTTGACTTATTTAGAGCGGATGACCTTGCTTTTGTTCTTTCTCGGCCTTGCGAGATAGTTTTGGATTCTCTCAAGTCGTTGAAACTTCGATCTTGTGCAAGTTATGTCTCTGCATTTTTTTCGGCTTTAACACTTCCTTCTCTCACTATACTTGACCTGGAAGCATGGAAGGTTGCCGACGACAATGTCCATTGCGGGCAGAGTCTGAAAGACATGATCTTAAGGTCATCTTGCAAACTGCTGGAGATGGTGCTGAATGGAGAAGACTTGGAGTTACAGAACAATACGCTGCTTGACATCCTCTTGGTCACCCCGCAGTTGAAGTCTCTTGATCTTCGTACTTTCTCTCGTTCCTGTCGGACCTTGCCCAGTCGATCTTTTCGTGGTGTTGTCGGAGCAGTTGTCGTGGTGTTTTCTTCTGAGGAGGTGGTTTTTTTTTCTTTGCTGTCGTTCCTGCTGCTCTGCTGCTGCTTTGCCGATGTTGTTGCGGTATTTTTTTTTGTTCTCCTTCTTTCTTTCCTTTTGTTTGTTGTGGTGGCGGTGCTGATTTTCGATTCCGAAGATGATTGTGGGCGGTGTCTTCAAGAGATGATTTTAAGATCGTCTTGCCAGCTGAAGGAGTTGACACTGCGTGGAGAAGAAATGACGCTAGAGGATAATGCCCTGCTCAATATTCTCTTAATAACCCCACACCTGAGCTCTCTCTCGCTTTATACTGGGCCAGAATACTCCACAATTTTAACCAACAAACTCTTTGAAGCACTAATCTATCGCCCTGGTACCTCCAGCGCTCTGATACCACAGCTGAGAAATCTCAAAATCGATTTTATAAGATTTCGTTCAGATCAGACAAAACTGCCGAATCCCGACATTGTACTGGCAATGGTCACCTCACGAAGGAACATATGGATTACCAATAACTTGATATCAATGTCATCTGCAACGGGCAACTTCTGTACTCCATTGGAAAGTTTCGAGCTACATGCTCGGACTTCGACTCACTCAAGATCGGCTGATGTAATTGAATGGGGTAACCTGATAGAACCTCGTCTTCGCGCTTTGGAATCTGAGGGTCTCGTGTTGGGGCTAACGGTAGGATGCTGATGCGTGGAATGATCTCGGGAAGTATGGGAGTGCTGGATGTCTATCAACATACTTAAGATGAAACCTCTGTAAAGTAGACACTCACACTATAAAAGGTGGTACAGACATGAATTCAAAGTATGTGGCACACTATTTGTGTCCCTGGTACCCAAACCATTCAACTTGCTCAGGCGCTCAAGGTCTACTCGTGTCCAACCAATCCTTCCTTCCCTTGCTTCCTCGTGTTCTCAAATCACAAAACCTATCAGCCAGTTCAAGTTATTTAACCGCTCAAGTGCTAGCGCCCAACGTCCTCCTCAAGATCTACTTCGAGTACTTGTGGACACAAGAATTTAATCCAAAGTTCGGATGCTTTCATTCAAATTCAAGTAACAGTCATATGATGCTGCGAACGTGTTCAGCAAGCACGGACATGAACCTTTCAACTTCCATTGACACGGAGCAAGCTTCGGTGCTTCGACGGTACCCGAGGCCTTGTGAAGTTCGAACTTAAAGTCACCCAGCGCCTTGCAAAGGCGTTATTACACTACTATCAGACCGAGATCTCGTTTATCAATTCTTTTTGGCAGATCGTATCATCCACGAGTCCGCCTATCGAAAAACCAGCTGGTTCAGTTTATTGTGACTTGACCCATACAGGTTCTATAGTCGTCAATGCCACTACGATAATCGATGGATAAGCATGTACCCAAAGTACAGTATCAGCCTTTAGATCTAAAAGTCAGTACCTCTTGTTTATTCATATACTTCATACTAATAGAACCTCAATCCGAGTCTTGTGCGGGTCCAATCAAGGCTTCTACCACCGTCCTTCAATCTTCCTCCTTGAACCTTCCTCCTTGAACCTTCCTCCCCCCAAAGAACCTCCAAGAACCCGAAGCTTCCGAAGCCTCTTCTGATTTCTCAAACCCCACTCCCTTCCTTGCCTTTGGTTAACCTAACCCGGATCCCTGTGTTCGAAATCCTCCTGAACCCTAAAGAACTCTGGCTACAGCACGCGCGCACAGGAGGCCAAGCTCTAATTACCGACTTAAACTTAGGTCTCCTATCTCTATATCTCTCCGACGGACCTATATGACATAAGTACATATGATACAGGAGTTCATACTTCTATTTTTCTTGCCGTCGATCCCCTTGGTCAAGAGATTCAGGAGGGAGAGCGGTATTTATTAACCGGACGAAAAAAACGGGGGTCTAACCTTTCTCTCGTTCTCTCACTCCTAAGAGGAGGGAGTAGGAAAAAAAAATCGCAAAATAATTTCTTCTCGGTGTGTACTATCTATTATGTTTCGTACTCCTTCTTCTCTCCCTCTCTGATTATCATCTATGCGTATAAGTATATGCTCCAGAACTGCAGCTGCGCCACCAACAGACCTTTCGTTTCACCAGCGATCGCTCCATACAGGCTACATATTTCTTTCACGTTCAACTCTGAGTCCGAGCGCCCCAAGCTCTGAGTCGTGTCTTGGGAAAATGTTTTCAAGGCCTGCGTGTCAACAGGCCTGAATCCATGGGTTATGCCATAGTGTGCGTCATAACCAATCCCGTTACACACGTACGATAGCTATATACATAAGTAGAGTCCTTATCCCGATATCAAGTTGGGAATGTCGGCGTCGACGGTCCCACACGGTACCGGTGTACATATCCTATCCGTTATCCTGAAGCATCGAGCCCCGAAGGCCCAAAAAGTATCAGAGAGAATATCATTGACATCACCTACGTACTCCCCGGGCCGTTCATCCACCAGAACCTCAAACGATTTCATCCGTCAACTTATCCATCTATCATTCTAAGAAGATTCGATATTCGATGGAAATCATTCGCAGTCGTAGTAACGAACGTATATACACGTATCTCCGAATCCACCAAAGCACTCCTCGTACCGATGATTTCATTCGTTCATATGTCTATCTATGATCCTCTCTTCTGAATTACCCGATAGCCACCGTTTGAATATGATAACCTTCAAGGGAAGTTCGAATTCAAAACGAACTCGAGATAGGACAATAAGCAAGTGTTGTTCAATACAATTCACTCAAGCAGGTTAGTGGAGCCTCACTGGGCCTCAGGCCCGGTGGTATTGCGCACATACATGCATTGCAACTACTTCATCCTTCATGTATGCGCATATACATCATACTCAACTAGTGTTTCCTCAGACCTCAAAACCTGCTTATCTCCCCAGGTGTATACATATGTAAAGCCCTTTGGCTCGAGGCGGTCCGTCGACTCACTCCGAGTCAGGCAAAACATAGTACATACTCCTTGGCCTTAAGGTCTACTGAGTGTCACTTTACCCTTATCCATCCTTATTCTTACTCTTTTCCGGAGGCTCTAGATGACGTCCCTCCTAGGCCCCACTAGTATACTGGTGGCCTCTCTCCCTCCGTTAAAAAGCTTTGATTAATATATACATATCTTATCCCGTCCACTACAGTCTGGGCCCTTAGGCCTATCAATCCCGCCGCGGGCCCTCCGAGAGTTGTACTTAGTATATAAATCGATTCCCTAGGCCTTTCATGCGCCACAAAAAGTCCTAGCTATGTTGTGTAGAAAATGACATGTTCTAAAGACTCGAGTGGGACTAGTAGTCCACGCACGCGCGCACGCGTGTCCAAATTTCAAAAGGCACTCCAACGCATCCCGGTTCCTATCTGTCCGTCTGTCTGTCTGCACCTGTCTGGATGTCAAACTCACTGACTGCGTATACCAAGGACTTGAGGCCGGAGTAGTCGTGTATTCGCTATTTATATGTGAGTGATAAAATGGAGTGCGAGTACCCATTGTCTTTTCGTCTTTAAAACGGCAAAAAAAAAACGAAAGGAAAAGAAATATCGTACAAATCACAAATTTGTGTAAACGACTAACACTAGAACTAAAACTATTGAACCAACCGATGCGACCGTTTATGAGGCGCTATGCATATGCATATGTAGATGTAGATGTATGTGTATATACGTCCATCCATAAACAGTTTCCGACATCGCCAGTTATCCTAGTATGTAATGGTACTATAACTAAGTGTATGAGTTTAAGCCCTGCTGGTAAGAAGTACCTATAAGCTAAAGTGATGAAGAAGCTAAAAGGTCGGCAAGGACGTTATTGTAATGTATTGCGGTAAAGTAAGTAGGAGAGGAGGGAAGGAAAAGCGATTGCAATTGCAAGGAGGAGAACGGTCCCAATGGAAGTGACTTAACGAGTGTATATATATTCCAACAAAGAATTGACGAGAAAAGAAAGATTATTCATACAAAAAAAAAGAAATTTGTTGACTGAGGAAAAGAAGAAATGATACAAGTACAATGCGTTGAGTTGAAGAATT